>CAUYON010169869.1:0-15405 GCA_963573935.1 Arctocebus calabarensis
AGATGAAAAAGTTGATAGAACAGAACAAGTTCACAGAATTTCTGCCCTGTGGAAGAGATGCTGGGCTGCTAATAGTCCTGACTCAGTTTGTGAGCTTCAACCCTTTGTCTCAGCTGTCATCCCCTGAGGGCCAGGTGTGGCCGAAATTTAGCAAAGCTTTGGTCCGCTTTGGCCAGCAACCTTTCGGCTTACTCTCTCACTGCTCCCGACCCAGGAGAACAGCACAGACCAGCGGCAACCCACACCCTGTCCACACCCCTTGAGAAAGTGTTCAAGAATCTGGACTCCTTGGGGGACAGACCTCCAGACCTCAGGGTGAGAGTGGAGGGGAGTGCCGGGAGTTCCAACTTGCAGGTAGAGAATATATACAGTTTTATACAGCTTTATGCCTGGCAGGAGAGTGCCACGGCACACGGAGGCACAAGGAGGTCCGGTTTTTAGAGCGTCTCTCTCGTGGGGTAGAGTGGGAGGACATCTGAACTCTGCTCGCTTGTTTGTATGGAGGTATGGAGTATACTGCGAGCTGTTCTCTTGGGGGAGGGGACTCCTGTCTGCTTGGTGATGTGCTCTGTACCTTTTATTTGTATCGTTGGGGTCGCAGGTTGCTCCAGCAGGGTTGATGTGCATTCCTGGACCTTGTCTCTTGGCTCAGCTCCAGACCGTTGGTTTTCTCACTAAATTTCTGTCCTTTAACTCTCCTTCTAGACGGGAGCGTCTGCAGAAAGCTAGCTACAGACCGCCATCTTGGCTCCTCCCCCCTTGTGCCTCTGATCTCTTCTTTTTTTATTAACTCTTTTTCTAAATTTCAGACCTTTCTTCACATATAAACTTTTTTTGAATTTTTGACTTCTAGTGGGAAATCAAAGATATCATTTATATATTTAATGCTAGAAATTTTACTCTAAGCACTACTTTACTGGATTCATATAAATTTTATTTGGTTAAATTTCCAGTTTCATTCTGTTAAAAATCATTTCTAATTTCTCTTGAGATTTCTGCTTTGATACATTGATATTTAATAATGTTTTATTTAATATTCTAATATATGGGAGTTCTAAATATAATTATGTTATTTCTTTATGGTTTAATTTTATTATAATCAGATAACATACTTTCAATAATTTTAATTCTTTTAAATTTAAAGGTTTGCTTTGTGACTTACAGTATGGACTATCTTGAGAATGTTTTATTGATGTTTAAAAAGAATGTATACTCTGCTATTGTGAGGTGGAGTGTCCTATAAATGTCAATTAAGTAATATCAATGTCGATTATAAGTGTCACTAAAGTCATCTGTACAATTTCTGGGTTTTGTTTCCTTTTTTAAGCACTTTTTCTTCTCCTTTTATGGCATAAATATTAGATCAGTTGATATTATCCCACAGGTCCCTAGAACTCCCTTTTTCTCTCTTTTTTCCTTCTCTCCCTCTCTCCCTTTCCTTCTCTCTCTCATCCTTTATATTGGATATTTTGTATTGCTCTGTATTGCTGTCCACTTGCCTTCTTGGTCCATGACCCAGAGGAAAGCACTGCAGGTGAAATGAATGATCTGAAAAGGGAAGACTGAGGCTTGCTCAGGCACTCAGCAACAACTCATCTTTATTAACATTCTCATATACCCCAAATCATCAGATAACAATATTCAAGAATAAAGAACACAAAAGGTAACAAAAACTGTTATAAAAATTCCTTGTTAGCATTAATGCAGCAAAACATGTACACACCTTTCTAAATTAAGAATGTCCTGCTTTGAGATAAAACACAAAGGCCCTGGGTTGTCTGTTCTGTTCGCCTACTTCCTTATATGATTAACTGAAAGTTATTGTGTAAATTGAGGTAGGGAACAAAGTGCAATGGCCCACTGCCCCAGGCAGATGATCAGCCCCCAGCTGCAACTTGGCGGGGCCCTCCAGCATATTCTTTCCTTTAGGGCATAACTGCCTGCATTTTTCAGGAAGGCCACTTCTGTGAGTGGGGGGCAAAACTCACATCTAGCCCAAGTACTGGAAATGTTCCTTCTCAGGGCCTCGTACCTCAAGGAGCACAAATGAGACTGATTGACCTTATAAGGGGACAGGGGACTGTGCCCCTTCAGCTCTGTCTTCAAATTCATTAACTCCCTCTTTCATCTACTTTCTCCTATTAAACTTCTCCAGTTATGCTTTAAATTTCAATTACTGCATTTTTTGTTCTAAATTTCTCTTTTGTTTGCTTAAACTTTTTGCTTTGTTGTTTTGTTTTGGGGTATAGTTTCTATTTTTTTGCTGAAAATGCCATCTATCCTTCCATTCCTTTCAAGAATGTTTGCCTTTACTTGTTGAAACATGGTTACAATAACTGCCTCAGAGACTTTTTGTGATAATTCCTTCAAACATTTAGGTCATCTTTTAGTTTTGCCTATTGATATTCTTTTTCCTGATATTTGTTCAGATTCTTCTGACTCTTTTTATGGTGATTAAAAAAAGAGTCTGGGATTGTATCCTGGACATTTTGGGATTATATCCTGGACATTTTGAATATTATGAAAATCTGGGGCTTATTTAAATCTTCCTTAGAAAATTTATTTTTGTTGTATTTTATTTGACAGGCAGTTAATCCATATCTTGACTCATTTTCTGTAGGCTATCTTTTCAGCATCAATTTATTTTTCAAGGAATATTTAGAGATATCTGATTTACCCAATGTGTGAACTATACAGAGTTCATATTGAAACACAGGTAGTGGTCTTAACTGTGGTTCAGTATTCAAAGTTTTTGCTGAGCTTATTCCATTTAGTTTTATACATAAACAGTTTAGGGCTTTGTCAAGGACTATTATTATTATTATCAGTATTTTGAGAAAGAGTCTGACTCTATCACCTTGGGCAGGGTGTCATGGCATCATAAATCACAGCAACTTCAAACTCCTGGGCTAAAGCAATCCTCTTGCTCAGCCTCCTGAGTAGCTGAAACAACAGGAGCCTGCCACAATGCCCAGTTAATTTTTCTACCTTGTTTTAGTATCTTGCTCAGGCTGGTATTGAACTCTTGAGATCAAACAATGCACCTGCTCAGTCTTTCAGAGTGCTAGGATTACAGGCATGAGCTACTGCACCCAGCTTGTCAAACTCTTTCAATGCAGATTAAAATAGGCACTTTATTTGACTACTTTTTCTCCATTATCATTTTCCCCTCCCTGGTTCCCAAGGTTCCTTCTGCCTAGTATTCTTGTTAGAAATATGGGGAGTTAGTTCACAATGCTCCTCTTCTAAGGGTTTGTCACAATGTGCTGCTGGGGAGGCAAAGGTGTTGAAAAACACAACAAGCAAAAACTAAATAAGAAACTCACTTCCAGATCATTTATACAGTCTGGAGATCCTTAAGTCTTCCTATTTTTATCCACATTTCAGGTTTATGTTAGTTGCCTAATATATTTTTTTCTCCTGGAACTGTTAGTAGTTGTTTTTGGAAGAGATAGCATGGAGCATGCTTGCTCCATTGTTTCTATAATCAAATATCTTATTTTTTAAATACCTAAAATATGGATAAAGGAGAGAGGAATAAGGAAACCTATCCCATAGCAGTATGCATAAAAAGAAGACATGATAGAATATGCTTCACAAACCAAAACACTAAATATAGCATAGTGGAGGACAGGGAAGAGGCTTTTTTCCCAATCCTGATGTAGCTTTCCTTGTAACGCACCAGCCTTACTTACTATTTCCCTAAGGAATTTTTGTGCATTAAAATAATTGGTGTGTTTGGAAGGAAAAATAGAACATATGCTGCCCAGTCACATTATCTCCCCTCTTCTCTGACGCACAGAGAAACTGTTCTCAATTTCTCTAAATCATATGACAAATTTAGTGACAAAAAAACTCTGTCCCTAATGTAAAAGGCATGTGTGGTGTAGCATTTACTGTGACTCTTTGCATAAATCTCACTAACTTTGGAATTCAGTATTGAGAACCTTGCTTATAGATAGAAACTACATTGTTCCATTTCAGGAAATTAGATTGAGTATTTTGATCTCCTTGTGATTTACTCCATGTTATTTATGAGCTAGTTTGGTACTCCTGTGAAAACAAAAGGAGGGGGGATTGTTATGTCTTCTTTAGCTAATTTATATTTTCAAGTAGCTACTTTTCAATAATGACCTTCCTCAGTTATTATATAGCTATGGGACATGTTTCTTAATAGCTATTGTGAGGGTGTCTAACTCACTATTTTATCACCAGCACTTAGCACAATGAGTGCACAGTAAATGCCCATTAGTGACCATCAAATAAGCAAAAAAGTGATTCAGCGAGTAAAAGGATTCTAATATACATATTTAGATGTACATTCATATAAACAACAGCCTTTTTTCATTTCAAAATACTAAGGGTGTTACAAATGTTTTAGCTTACATGGATTGTTTTTATAATGCTTGAATCCAAGTTATAGGTATGGCTATCACCTAAAAAATGTTTATAGGACCTCTTAGGTGTGTTTTATTCCATTCTATTCCCCCCACCCCGTGGATGATTTCCCACTAAGTTTTACTTCCCTCTGTGCACATGTGTGTTCATTGATAAGTTCCAATATAATAGTGAGTACACGTGAATTTTGTTTTTCATTCTTAAGATACTTCATTAAGAATGGTCTCCACTTTTGTCCAGATTGTTGCAAAAGAAATTAATTTATCTTTTCTATGGCTGACTAGTATTCCATAGTATACATATAACACATTTTATTATCCAGTCATGATTTGATGGATGCTTGGGGGTGATTCCACATCTTTGCAATTGTGAACTGTGTGCAATAAACATTGGAGTAAAGGCATGTTTTTGATACAAAGTCTTCTTATTCTTGGGGTAAATATCAAATAGTGAAACTTCCAGGAAAATAGTGGAACTGCTGGGTAAAATGATACATCTACTTTTAGGTCTTTAAGAAATGTAGAGTTTATACTAATTTTCAGTCCCAGCAACAGCATATAAGCATTCCTTTCTCTGTGTATGCACACCAGCATCTCAATACTCAATATACACTGATAAAATTTCTTATCTTACATATTACATCCCTTCTCTCCACATCCGTACCAGCATCTGTTGTTTGAGCAGCTCACCTTGTGGGCCATTCTTACTGGGATTAGGTAATATCTCAAAGTGGTTTTGATTTTTATCTCTCTGATGATAAGGGATGATGAGCATTTTTTCATGTGTCATTTGTCTTCATGAGAGAAGTTTCTGTTCATGTCTCTTGACCAATTTTTAATAGGGTTGTTTGCTCTTTTCTTGTTGATTTTCTTAAGTTGCTTGTAGATACTACTAGCCCTTTCTCAGATTTGTAATATGTAAATATCTTCTCCCATTCTGAGGGTTATTGCTCTGCTCTGTTGATTATGTTTTTCACTGAGTAGAAACTTTGTAATTCTCTCAGTTCCATTTATTTATTTTAGTTGTTGCTGTAATAGCCAATGGGATCTCCTTTATAATTTTTTTTCCCTATGCTGATAAGATTAAGACTTTTTCCAACATTTTCTTCTGAGTATTTATAACACCATGTGTTAGATTTAAATATTTTATCAATCATGAGTTAATTTTTGTAAGTGATGAGCAGTACATGTTCAGCTTCAGTTTTTTACATGTGGCTATCCAGTTCTCCCAGCACAATTTATTGAATAGGGTTTTTCCCCAAGTCTAAGTCTTTTATTCATCTTGAATTAATTTTTGTGAGTAGTGAGAGGTAGGGGTCCTATTTCATTCTTCTTCATGTGGCTAATCAATTTTCCCAGCATCATTTACCAAATAGGGCTTCTTTTACCCAGTGTACACTGTTGTTTGCTTCACCAAATATTAGTTGATTGTTGATAGATAGTTTTTTGGTGTAGGTCTCTATTTTTCTACCTATTACATACTATTTTGGTTACTATAACTTTGTGTTAGTAGTATAGTTTGAAGTCTGGTAATTTCATACCTTCAGTTTTCTTCATTTTGCTTAAGATTGATTTGGCTATTTGGGCTCCAAACGAAGTGTAGAATTATCAATATTATTATTATTATTAACATCTGTAAAGTATGACTTTAGTAATTAACAGGGATTGCATTAAATTTGAAAATCACTTTGGGTAGTATGGACATTTCAAAAATGTTGATTCTACTTATCCATGAGTATGATATGTTTTTCTGTTTGTTTGTATCCTCTGTAATTTCTTTCCTCAGGGTTTCATAGTTATACTTGTAGACTTTTTTTTTTTTTGAGACAGAGTCTCATTATGTTGCCCTTGGTAAAGTGCCGTGACATCACATCTCACAGCAACTTCAAACTCTTGAGCTTAAGTGATTCTTTTACCTCAGTCTCTAAGTAGCTGGGACTACAGGCACCTGCCTCAATATCTGGCTATTTTGTTGTTGTTGTTGTTGTTGCAGTTGTCTTTGTTGTTTAGCAGACCCTGGCTGGGTTTGAACCCGCCACCCTTGGTGTATGTGGCTGGCCCCGAAACCACTGCTATGGACGGGTGCTGAACCTATTTGTAGACCTTTTTCACCTTTGTAGTTAAGTGTATTTCCAGGTATTTTAGTTTCTTTGTAACTACTATGAATGGTATTGAGTGTTTGATTTGACTCTTGGCTTGATTGATAGTAGTATGTAAAAATGTTATAGATTTATATACTTTGGTTTTGTTTCCTAAAACTTTGCTGAGTTCATTTATGAATTCCAAGAGACTTTTAGTGAAATCCATGGGGTTTTCTGGATAAAAAAATCATATCATCAGCAAAGAATGATAATTGTATTTCCTCTTCCCTATTTAGATATACTTAGTACTCTTCTCTTGAGGGATTGCTCTGGATAGGATTTTGAGCATTACATTGAATATATTTGGCGACAGTGAGTGTTCTTATCTTGCTTGAGTTCCTACAGAGAATGCTTTCAATTTTCTTCCATTCAATATGATGTTGGATGTGGATTTGTCATAGATGGCTTTTATAATTTAAAATATATTCCTTCTATGACTAATTTCTTGAGAATTTTTATCATTAAAGTGTGCTGGATTTTGTCAAGTATTTATTCTCTGTTAAGATGATGATTATACTATCTTTGTTTTTCTTTGCGTTTATGTGGTGAATAACATTTATTGATTTATGTATGTTGAACCATCCTACCATCCTTGGAGCCCTGGGATGAAACCAATTGATCCCCCTGGGATTTTTTTTTTTTAATATACTGTTGAAAACAGTTTGCTAGTGTTTTATTAAGGATTTTGTGTTTATATTCATAAGTGATATTGGTGTATAGCTTTTTGTTCTTATTTTTTGTGTATGTCTTTTCCAGGCTTTGGTATTAAGGTGATACTAGCTTCATAGAATGAAATGAGGAGGATTCCTTCTCAATGTTATCGAAAAATTCCTGTACTAAGGGAGAAAATGTCTTTATTTTAGGTCTGATAAAATTCAACTGTGGACTCATGTGACCCAGGGCTTTATTTTGGGTAAAGTTTTTTTTGATGTTTTGACCTCACTGTTCACTTTTGATCTTTTCACAAATTCCATTTCTTCCTGATTGAGTCTTAGGAGTTCATGTATTTCCCCTTCCTCTATATTCTCTAGTTTATGTGTGTAGAGATGTACATAATATTCATGAAGAATGTTTTTTATTTCTGTGATATTAGTTGCACTATCATCTTTTCATTTCTCAGTAAGGTTAATTTGGTCCCTTTTTCCTCTATTCTTAGTTAATCTAGGAAGAGGTCTAATGATTTTATCTTTTTAAAGATAAATCAACTTTTTGCTTCATTAATTTTTTTGTATTTTGTTGTTGTTGTTGTTGTTTTCAATTCATTTAATTCTGTTCTGACTACTATTTCTTTTTTGGTAGCTTTAAGTTCAGTCTTCTCTTTTTAGTTCCTTTGAACTTGACTTTGGGTTGTTAATTTGTGATCTTTATTTCTTTTTGACGTAGGTATTTAAGGTTATGAATTTTTCCATTGAGAAATTCTTTTGCTGGGCCCCATAGATTTTGATAGCTTGTGTCCTTTTTATCATTCCATTCAAATAATCTTCTTCCATTATAATTTCATTCCTCATGTAATAATTAATTATTCAGCAGTAGGTTTGTTTAATTTCCATGACTTTGTATAGTCTTAGTGTTTCTCTTTTGATTTGTTGTAGTTTTATTCCACTATGGTCTGAGAAGTTACACAGTATGATTTTGGTTTTATTTGAATTTGTTTAGACATGTTGTGTGGCCTAAAATATGGTCAGTCTTGGAGAATGTCCCATATGCTGCTGAGAAGAATGTGTATTCTGTAGTTTGGGAATAGAATGTTCTGTAAATGTCTATTAGATCCCTTTGATTTAGACTTTGGTTTAAACCCATTCTTTTCTAATTTATTTTCTACTTTGATGATTTTTCAAGCTCTGCTAATGTTTTTAATGGTGTGATTTGTTTCTTTGTTTAGCTCTAGTAAGATGTGCTTTATGTATCTGGGAACTCATGTTTGGATGTATATATATTTAGGATTGTGAATGTCTTTGTGTTGAATTCCTCTGTTTTCCATTATATAATGACCCTCTTTGTCTTTCTTTACCTTTGATGGCTTAAAGTCAATTTTACCTGATAAGAGAATGGCTATACTTGCTCTCTTTTGATTTCCATTTGTGTGGAATATTTTTTCCATCCTTTCACATTGAGTCTATGTGCATTCTTGCAGCTTAGGTGTATTTCCTGGAGACAGCAGATACTTGGGTTGTGTTTTCTCTTCCAGGCAACCTATGTTTTTTGAGAGGACCATTCAGTCTGCTAATGTTAATTGACAGAACTCATAAGTGGGATGTAAGTCTGTTCATCCTGTTTGGTAGTCCCTTATTGTTTTCCTTTACCTCTTATTCTAATGTTTTATAAGAAGTGTGAGTTGGGGGGTCAGGTAAAGATACACTGGTGGGTATCTATTGTGCTGATTGATGTATAGTGCTCTTCTGAGTACTTGTGCAGAGCAGGTCTGATCAAGGCAAATTCCTTCAGTGTTTGCTTGTCTGGGAAAGACTTGATTTTTCTATCAATTGTGAAACTTAATTTTGCAGGATACAAAATTCTAGACTAGCAGTTGTTCTATTTAAGTTGATTAAAGAGAGGGCTTCAATCCCTTTGGTTTATAAAGCTTTCTTTGAGAAGTGTATAGCTAACATGATGGGTTTTGTTTTGTAGGTTATTTGAAGCTTTCCTCTTTATAGAATTTTCTCTTATTTGAACTTTGGTCAGTTTGATTACTTTGTGTCTTAGAGGTGACCTATTTGCTATGAATCTTCCTAGTGTTCAATGTCCATCTTATATCCATATATCTAAATTTCTGGCAATATTAGGGATGTTCTCCTCAATAATTTCCTCAAATAGATTTTCCATGATATTATCTCATTTCTCAGGGATGTCTATAATTTGAATGTTAGTTCACTTCACAAAGTAATTGGTTGAACTTTTTTATACTCTTGCCTGCATCTTCAAATGACTGGGTTATCTAGAGAGCCTTATCTTCAAGTGCTGAGATTCTTCCTTCTCCTTGGTGTAGTCTGTTATTAAAGCTTTCTATCATGTCTTAAAACTCTCTACATGACTCTTTCATTTATTTAAGTTATACTTATATTCTTTGTATGTCATCTGTCTAATAATTTTTCTTTTTTTATATTGATTTCCTGAAATTCTGAAATTTTTTTAGCTTCTTTTTGTTGGTTTTTACCTTTATCTTCAGTTCCATTCTTATTTGCATCCATATCCTGAGTTTCATTTCTATTATTTTGGCAATTTCCTTACAGATGACTTCGATTACTGCAGCTCCATTGTGACTGCTTGGTGTTGTCAAACTATTTTGTTTTCTTTATATTTCTAGGGTTGTTTCTGTGGTTTTCCTCAAATGGCTCCCCTTCTCTCTGCTCTATGTTTGGCAGAGTATCTGTGCTCATTTGCTGGTAATTCCCTTAAACCACATCCAGGTGTGACAGCTACTCAGGGTTGAGGAGTCCTGAGCGAAGTGTTAGACCTCAGGGAAATTCTCCTGGTCCAGTGATAGTGGTGGAAATACAGCAATCAATTCTTTGGGTCCAAGTACAAATCTGGAGTCTCAGGGGTGTTGTTGTAGCCCTGCAATGGCCTTAAAGCTACAGGGGCAGAGTCTTGGATTCAGACATAGTGAGAGCTTCAGAACTGGCTCTGGGGACTTTGGAGGCAGAGCACCTGTATGGGGGACTATTCCACCAGCATGAGAACTGCAGATGCCAGTTGTGCAGGAAGAGGTTTATCTTAGTTGCCCAGGATCCATGTGCATATGCCACAGGTAGTCAGCCAAGTTTCTCCCCTCGCACATAGGGCCCATTGAGTCAGTCAACCCAGGCTTACCAAGTGGTCCGTGTGGTGTCTGGAGTTTCTCTTTTGTTTGTCTTCCATGCTGAGGAGGGGTCATACTTAGCCCCCAGTGTACAGAGAACAACATGGGAGAGTGTATGTTTCTTCTGTGGCCCATGAGGGCTGATGAAAAGGTTACTACTGGAAGGAAGAGTCCTGAGCAGACCTGGTTACATGCACCAGAGCAATCAGAATGGGCCAGTTGCATCTCTGCTGCACCTGCTCTCTAGCAGAATGTCTCTGCATAGACTCCAAGCAGCTCCCCAATCCATCCAGAGATTTGCAGTGGATAGCCAGAACCCACACCAATTGAGCTGCCTATAACTTTTTTTTGAATTAAATCATAGCTGTGTACTTTAATGCAATAATGTGGTACAATGTGCTGATTCCATATACAATTCGAAATATTTTTATCAAACTGGTTAAAATAGCCTTCATGGCATTTTCTTAGTTATTGTGTTAAGACCTTTATATTCTGCATTTAGTAAGTTTCACCCGTACCCTTCTAAGATGCATCATAGATATGATCTTGACTTAAATACCTGTAGACTTACAAATCTGATTAATACAACAATAGAGAAATAAGATTACTTTAAATCTAATACCTTAAATCTTTCAATATCATTTTTCTTGACTTAAATATTTGTAGACACTTTCTGTGTCATTACAGAAAGCTATCTCTTTCATCTGCCACCAAAGTTAAAACAAACATGTAACAAGTTAAAATGAAGCCATTCATAGAAGTCAATCCTAATAATTTGGTTGTTTCTTAAATTAATACATGTAAGATATATATCAGTTTAAAATATTTTAGAATTATAGAAAAAATACAAGGCAAAATTAATCCAGAAGCAAAATCTAGAAAACATTACTTCATGTGCACCATAAGTGCTGACCTGATAAGTGGTGACATTTTAAAGGTTAAATGTTTTACCATTCAAGTGCCACAATATCCTATCATAGTGTATGTATGCTATCTATTCTAATAGTTCTCAGACTTTGGTGTACACCAGAGCACATTTTAGATGGTGGAGCAAAGCATGTTTTTAACCATACTGGTTCTTGGGCAGTGCCTGTGGCTCAGTGAGTACAGCGTGGGCCCCATATACCCAGGGTAGCGGGTTTGAATCCGGCCCAGGCAAAACTGCAAAAAAATAGCCAGGTATATTGTGGTGGGTGCCTATAGTCCCAGCTACTTGGGAGGCTGAGGAAAGAGAATTGACTAAGTCTAAGAGCTGGAGGTTGCTGTGAGCTGTGACGCCACAACACTCTACCAAGGGTGATAAAGTAAGACTCTATCTCTAAAAAGAAAGAAAGAAAGAAAAGAATACTGGTTCTTGAAGCTTATCCCAGACGTACTGAATGAGAATCCTTTGAGGGTGGAGCCCAAGCAAAAATATTTTTAAGAAGCTTCTCCAATGATTCTAATTCCCCCAAATCTTGAGAAACACTGCTATGTACTTGACATTTATGTATGAAAGATACAGGAATAGACAGATTCTTAAATTTTTTCAACCAATTAATCTTTATAATATATCTACTCTAACATTAAACCCTTACTCACATTGACCTTTGTGTTGATTTTCTACTACTTGAATATCCCTTTGGAGAAATATATAGTGTTAGTTACCCAAAATAAAACTGTTTCTCACATCCCTTTCCTGAAAAATACAGCATATAAAAGCAAAATTATGATTCAGTGAGTCGAATTCTGTCTGATATGGATAAAGACGCTTTGGAATCAGATATATCTTTGTCTTTCTTAGCAGTTATAAAAGTCACAATCTATCTTGTTGATTTATTTTCTGTGTGTGTGTGTATACATATCTGTATATATGTATGTGAATACATAAGACATTTAAAAAGATTGTCAATAAGAAAATGAAAAAGCTTTCCTTACCATGTAGACTTTAGACTTTTATATAACATTTGCTAAACCCCAATCACTAAACAAACAAACAAAAAATTCTGTTGAAATCATAGGAAAACTATTGAAATATGTCATGTGCCTTTGCTTCAAAACATCTTTAATAGCTTTATTAATACTTGTCAATCATCGCATGTTCTTGATCTTTTTGGTTTTTAAATATAATTTCCAGTTCCTACTTTAAGTCCTTTCTCAGTACCTTCAGTATCTTCTACATAACTGAACATTTTCTATACTAAAATCAAAATTCCTTTCCATTTGATTTGTCTTCAAATTCCTTCACTGCTAAAGCTGCTACAATTATTCACAAAGTATTCAAATTCCAAACTTTATCATCAGTCATTGAATCAAAACACTCACTTGAATGATTTTCGGATAATTTTATTGTATGTTTATTTTTGCCAATGCATTTGGCAAACCATTTCAGAATGCGTAACAATAAATTACCACCTGTCTAAAGAAGTCATGTTGTTTGAAGGGTTTTTTCTAAGTCTAACCTCTGAAAGCAAAATGTAAGAGCTTCATTTAACATTTCTTCAGGAAGAAGAAAAGCATAAACACGGCAAAACTCAACTGTTTATATGGCCTTTGTGTCACATTAGTATCTCAAAACATCTTATAATAAATATTCTGTAAGCAATGACAGTCATTCAAAAACAGAAATGGAACTTGGAATAAAAAGAGAATTAAACTTGAAGAACAGAGACAGAGCACCAAGCTTCCAAACACAAAATTAAGAGCATGCAATCAGTTACAGGTCATAGGTCAAAGAATTTGTGTAACTTGCGGAAAATGTACAATTTTCAACCCCATGATTTGTCATCACTACAAGGAGATGAAATAAAAACTACAAGTTTATTTTCAACCTATGCTTAGTGTCAGGGAGAGTAACCCTAGGGGCAAAAGCAGTCACATAATTTCTATGCCCTGCAGCATGAGAAGGTGTTTAAATTTAGGTGCTGTGGTCAAGGCAATGCCTTTAATTTTGTACATGAAATTGTCTGAACTCCATAAATTATTAGATAAGCATCAGTAAAAGGCAAGAAGGCTTAAAAGACATTGATGGTCATAAAATCCTGTTCACAGAGCTCTGCATCAACCCTCCTAGTTAAATGAACCCCCAGCTCCATTCTAAGAAGTGCCCAGATGAAGAGATAAAAATCCTTCCTTCACTGCATGTTCCTAATTTTTTAGGTCTGGCATTTTCCATTATACTACCAGATTTCCTACCCTAACAACAGTCAGGATAGGGTACACATAACTGTCATAAATACATCGTCATTTAACTACTCTAGTTCTTCACGAAGACACTAAATAATGAAACAGGAGAAAATTACTGAAACATATGGGATTAGTCTAAATAACATGATTGTGGAAAATGAATGACAGAGCACTTCTCAGAGGCTAGTAGAGTGAGAGACCAACCATGATTATTTTGTCCTTTATCAGGGCAGATTCCGTCTGCCAGGTTAACGCTCCATAAACCAAAGGAAAGCATTGCTGTGTTCAATCATAACTCGGCTATGATAGTTTCTTTGAACGGAAGGAAGCAAGCTGAATGTGACAAATATATTTTGAAGAAGAAAATGTATTTTTTATAAATACTCCAAATACTAAAACAGAAAAAGGACACAGCTTTAGGGGAAACTATCACTTGTATGCTATTGCTTCATTATACAAATCGATAGCAGTTCATTTGAGAATAAAACAGATGCAGGCAGAGACTATGAAAAGTCACCTGTGCCAGCTGGTATAGATTTTAGTAAACTGATTTTGCTGGGCTTCCACGCAAAGTCCTAAAATAGATCATTTAAAAACTCATTTAAATGCCTCTCCTGTGGCAGAGGGGTCAAAGCTTTTGGCATTTGATTTCCTGATCACTGTTCTCAGCTGAACTCAGATATGCCTTGAAGGAAAACTGTAGTCATTATTTATATTTCACCTATGAGAACTAAATAAATATTTACCACCAAAGAATGCTGATACGTACTTTAGGTGTAGATTTTCCTACAATTTTCTTGTCTACTTCCAATTTGGTGTGTCAGATTCATGTGGTAAGATTTTTCCGAACCTCCAGTCCTCCTGGAAATCTTCATTCAGTCGCAGAAAGGGGAAATCTGGATTTAGCTAGGCATATTCTATTCTATATCAAAGGAGCCATAGTTGAAGGTCCACGGCTATTTGAAATATTCCCTTCCAAGGCAAGGACAGGGCCAAGTGAAGTTTCCTAACTTTATTTTTTAAATTGTTAACACTGAATTGTTTTTGCTAAATTACCTCAGTCAGGTAATGCCTCATGCCTTTGTTCCATTGACAGCACCTTTTAGATCTAACTGAAACCATCTTTCCCAAAACCCCACAGAAATATTTCCTCCCTTAGAAAATGCCTCTTCCCCACAATACTTCCTACATACCACAATAGTCTTGTCACTCAGGGAACTTCAGAGGTGCATGAATTAAAATTCCTTTCAATGCTGTCAAAAACTGTAGAACTCATTATGACAGATTATATATCCCAAGATGGCCACAACAATATCTCCCATCCCACCTGTGACACTTCCTCCCATGGAGATGGGGGTTGGGATGGCCTGTGACAATAGCTGAATTCACTCTAAGAATTTTCTGAGACTAGATCATAAAACCCAGCTTCCACCTGGTTCTCTCAGGAAGCTTGTTCTGGGAACACAGACACCGTACTGGTATAGGAATCCAAGCAGACCATGAAGAGACCTATGTTGGGCGGCGCTTGTGGCTCATCGAGTAGAGCGCCAGCCCCATATACCAAAGGTGGTGAGTTCAAACCCGGCCTTGGCTGAACTGCAAAACAGAAAAAATAGCCCGGCGTTGTGGCAGGTGCCTGTAGTCCCAGCTACTTGGGAGGCTGAGGCAAGAGAATCGCCTAAGCCCAGGAGTTGGAGGTTGCTGTGCAGTGTGACACCACGGCACTCTACCGAGGGTGATAAAGTGAGACTCTTTCTCTATAAAAAAAAAAAAAAAAGAGAGAGAGAGAGAGACCTATGTAGACAGGAACTGAACCCCCTGGCCTGAGTCCACCTGAGCTCCCAGCTAACAGCAAGCACTAATTTGCCAGTTACACAAGAGTACCATCTTGAAAATGAAGCCT
>CAUYON010169872.1:0-18742 GCA_963573935.1 Arctocebus calabarensis
GCAGGTGGATTTCCAGTGCTTACAGTTCGAGACCAGCATAATGACTGAGCCAGAGAAAAGACCCCGTCTCAACCACCAGGACAGAACACACCGCCGGGCGTAGTGGCGAGCGCCTGTAATCCCAGCTACTTGGGAGGCAAACCGGCCCGCGCATTGTTAGGAGGAAGGACAATGGAAAAAAAAAAAAAATAAAATAAACAAACAAACAAAAAAGAGAGTAATTGATGAAGGGAAGGACTGATAGGGTCAGATTTGTTTATGGGTAGACGGCTCTCTGTGTTATGAAGAATGGCCTGGAGAGCTGTTGGGGAGCTAGAGGCTGGGGGGTGCCCTGAGGAGGCTGGGCAGAGACCCTGGGGAGGGGAGGATTTGGGGCCTGAGCTGTGGGAATGGAGGACAGTCAGGGGCAAGAGAAGCTCAGAAGTCTAAATGGGCATGTTCTCTTGGCTTTAGGGGAAATTAGAGAGGAGGAGGGGAGGAGGAAGTGTCACAAACTTCTCTCTTTTAGCATAGTGGAAAATAGGCCTTTGTTTTTATTTTGGGGACAAGAGAAGGTCCCCCCCTAGTTTTTGATCATGAAAACTTTCAGACATGTAGAAAAGTTGAACAGTGCAATGTTCACCACCACTGAGACCCAGCAATTAATATTTTGCTAATTCGCTTTGTCTATATATAAGTAAATAAATACCCCTCTCTCGCTCTCTTTCTGCTGGACCATGTGAAAGTAAGTTGTAGAAATATGACTCCCCAACCCTAGACACATCAGCATTTATCTCCTAAAAGTGACCCTCCCCCTGGCTCGGTGCCTGTGGCTCAAGCAGCTAAGGTGCCGGCCACATATACCTGAGCTGGCAGGTTCGAATCCAGCCCGGGCCAGCCGAGCAACAATGACAGCTGCAACCAAAAAATAGCTGGGCGCTGTGGCAGGCACCTGTAGTCCCAGCGACTTGGGAGGCAGAGGCAGGAGACTCACTTGACTTGGGAGGCAGAGGCAGGAGACTCACTTGAGCCCAGGAGTTGGAGGTTGCTGTGAGCTATGGAGCTGTGATGCCATGGCACTCTACCCAGGGTGACAGCTAGAGGCTCTGTCTCAAAAATAAATAAATAAATAAATAAATAAATAAATAAATAAATAAATAAATAAATAAAAGGCTGAGTGGCTCATGCCTGTAATCCTAGCACTCTGGGAGGCCGAGACAGGTAGATCACCTGAGCTCAGGAATTGGAAACCCGTCTAAGCCAGAGTCAGACTCTATCTCTAAAAATAGCTGGCTTGTGGTGGGCTCCTGTAGTCCCAGCAACTGGGGAGGCTGAGGCAAGAGAATCTCTTAAGCCCGTGAGTTTGAGGTTGCTGTGAGCTGTGATGCTAGGGCACAAGGGTGACAAAGTGAGACTCTGTCTCAAAAAAAAAAAAAAAAAAAAGTGATCCTCCCCTACGTGACCTGTTAGTATTTCTAAAAAAGAAATGGACAGAGGTCAGCCAGTGTCTGGCAAGGTGGAGCTTTTGTCATTTACTGAGCTCCTGCTGTGGGCCAGGCGTGGCATTTGGCCCAGTTCCACTTCCTCTCTCTCCACCCGAGAACCTGAGGCAGTGGGCTTGCTTTCTCTGTGCTTTACGCAGGAGGAAACAGACTCGGAGAGGTACAGTGACTCACCCAAAGTCACACAGCTTAATAGTGTGACAGTCAGGATAGAGCGTGACTGGAACCCAGGCCTGCGTGGCCCCTCTCACTGTTCACTGTGGCCCCTTGACCAGCCCCTTGGAATGGACCCTTCCTAGGCCTGGGCAGGAAGCTGTGTCATTTGAGGAAGAAATTAGCACTGTGCTCTCTAGGAGCCAAGTGCAGAGAGGTAAAAGGACGTGCTCAAGGTCAAATGGTAATTGGATGGGGCCAGCATTCCAGCCTCCTAACCCCTCCTCCCCGTAGCCCTTCAGTCTGGCATCCGCTTCTCCCTCCAGTTAGGAACAGGGCAGGGTAAGTGGCTTCTGGGGATTGGACATGGGAATCATTCCAGATGGTTAGGCGAGGCTGTGGCTGGAATCCTGGCTCTGCCACTTTTTAGCTGAATGACCTAGCGCAAATGGCTTAACCTCTCTGATGCTCAGTCCCCCTAAGCCTACCTGCCAAGTTTGTTTTGAGACTCAAATGAGGCAGTGCCCAGTGTCTGGCACATAGCAGGCATTCTTTAAAGGTTCCCATTTCTTCTTCTACCTTCTGTTTATAGCTTCTTACGCTTAGTGGATGTTCAGGAAATGTGGAATTCATCAATTCATTCGGCCACTATTTATGGGAGACCCACCCCGTGTGATATGCTAGGCCTCGTAGAGTCATGGGGAGCAAAATTCATGGTTCTTGTCCTAGTGGGGCTTACAGGTTGTGGAGACAGAGGTCAGTCCTCTGGAGAAGTGTTGGAGGGTGAGCCTCCCAGCGCAACTGAAGAACAAGGGGCTCCTGAGGAGGGAACCATTGTACCAAGAGCAAAACGAAGCTTAAGCATTAATTAGGCAACAGAGAGCAGGGAAAGGGGGAGATGAAGGAAATCGCGCCACTTCTCTCAGCCTCAGCTTCCCCACCTGTAAAGCGGGGAGCTGACACTATCTTGCTGGCTTGCTTTGACGACTGGTGACCTCACAGATGCCAATGTGTTCTGCAAGCCATGAGGTCCCCTAGCTGAGGTCTGCAAGTACTGGAGGTCCCTGCTCCCTCCCTCTGGCCCCTCTGAAAGGCTCACCTCCCACTTTCCTGAGACCTTGCCTTTCCTTCTCCCCAGTGTTGGACAAGTGGTGAATATCAAGGCCAAGGTGAACCGGGCCTTCAACTCCAGCATGGAGGTATGTGGGGCGGGCCCTGTTTGGGAGCAGGTGTGTGGGTAGGTCCCCAGCCCAGCACACTCCATTCACAGAGCCCTGTGATACTAAGGATCGTTCTGTCCAACATCCCATTACACAGAAGGGAAGATCAAGGCCCAGGGAGGAGAAGGGATATGCCCCAGGTCATTGAGCTAGTGGGACTTGACTTCACATCTAGTCTTAATAGGCGGGGCTGGGGCAGGACAGTGCTAGACTGCAGCCTGCTAGCTCCCACAGCCAGGCTCCTCATCTGTCAGATGGGGACCAGGTCGCTCCAATGTCACAGGGTTCAGTGAATGCTGCCTGTGATGCCCAAGGCAGTGGGGTGGGGGGAATGACTCTGTTTTTCACCCATGGACTTCAGGCCCAGGCGGCTTTGCCCGGTTGAGCCACTGGTTCCTCAGGGACAGCAGAGTTGTGACTCTGCCTCTGGGTACCCTGTAAATGTCCAGATCACACCAGATCATGTCCATTCTTTAAATTTTACTTAGTTGAAGCCCTTTTGTGGACACGGTCTCATTTTAAGCCTCCCAATAACCTTTCAAAGGCAGGTGTGATCACTCCCATTCTGTAAAATAGATGTGTATGTGTGTGTATGTACATGTATTATGTGTGTATGTATACATATTTAAAAAAAAAATCCTACAGATTTGGCTCGGTGCCTATAGCTCAGCAGCTAGGGTGCCAGCCACAGACACCAGAGCTGGTGGGTTCAAATCCAGCTCAGCAGCTAGGGCGCCAGCCACAGACACTTGAGCTGGTGGGTTCAAATCCAGCCCCGACCCACCAAACCAAGACCAGAAAAGGGAAGTGACTTGCCCAAGGTTTCCCCAGGAGTGAGGCACGGAGTCAGAAGTACCCCTGGTTCCTAGCCCCCTAGACCTGGTAGGTTGTACGGAATCAGCAGAGGCCTGGCCGAGGGGTGTGTGTGTGTGTCTTGCCTCTGTCCGTGGGGCCTCTCTTGACGAGCTCTGTCTTCCTTCCTTGCTGCACCCACCTGACTCTTCCTGTCCAGGTGGGCATCCAGGTGACCTCCGAGGACCTGTGCTCTGAGAAGCAGTGGAATGTGTGCAAGGCCTTGGCCACCTTTGTGGCCCACCGGGAGATCGCCAAGGTGGGCACCTATACCTGGCTGCTTGATGCTACTCAGTGACCTGGGTACACTCGTCACGGTGTGCCTGGACGGGGCATGAGGCTGGGGCAGGGAATCCGCAGCCCCCAGAACCAGCGCCCTCAACCCCGCACTGCCGTCTGACCCCAGGTGCCTCCCTCTCTCCTTGCTCTCACCTCTCCCTGCACATCTCATGCCAGGATTCTTCAGGTCTCCCCGCACCTCCACGCGACTCCCCTCCCTGGGAACACGGGGAGGATGAACGTGCTGGGTGAGGGCGACTTGGAGGCAGAAGCGCAGGGCAGAGGGGAGGAAGCCTGGCAACCAGCGTGCAGCCCGGGCCTGCTGCGTGCCCTTCTTGTGCGGGTTTAGGAAGCTCATCCGGAGCGTTGCTGCCCTGCCCCCGGCCCACAGGTGAAGCTGAAGCAGATCACTCCGCGGACAGAGGAGGAGAAGACGGAGCACAGTGTGGCAGCTGAACGCCGGCGCATGCGCCTGGTCTACGCCGACACCATCAAGGACCTCCTGGCCAACTGCGCCCTTCAGGACGGTGAGCAGCCACCGCGTGAACTGGCATCCTGCAGGCCCTGTTAGTCCTGCGCCCTCAAGGTGGGGGAGAGGGACCCTTGGGGATTTGCACTCACCGGTGGCCCCAGATCTGTCCAGCCCTCTTGACCCAAGTTTTCCTCCAGGGAAAGGGAGTGTTTGGGCCCTGCCCCAGCTCCTAGGAAATGTGAAGGGGACTAGGCCATAGGGAAGTCTCTTTGTTGTCCACAAAATGCATTTGGGTTTCTAGGAGCCAGGGTGTTTGGGACGGTAGTATGACCTACGGCTTAAAGAATCAGTAGGATTTTTTTTTTTTTTTTGAGACAGAGTCTCACTATATTGCCCTAGGCAGTGTGCTGTGGCGCTACAGCTCACAGCAACCTCAAACTCTTGGGCTTAAGTGATTCTCTTGCCTCAGCCTCCCAAGTAGCTGGGACTACAGGCACCTGCCACAACGCTCAGCTATTTTTTGGTTGTAGTTATGATTGTTGTTTGGCGAGCCTGGGCTGGAGGGCTGGATTTGAACCCACCAGCTCTGGTGTATGTGGCTGGCGCCCTAGCTGCTGAGCTACAGGCACCAAGCCAAATCTAGGATTTTTAAAGAAACATATATATGTATACACACACACATAATACATGTACCTACACACACACACACATATTCTCCCTCCCAAGATATGGAATAAAAAGCTTTCAGCTTTGTTACTAACAAAAAAAAAAAGAAAGAAAGAAAGAAAAAGCAAGACTCTATCCTATCCCAGAACCATGGCCCCTTCCCCAGAAACAACCAGCTAGTATTTCCCATTTGCAGCTCTCGTTCCAGGAGTATTCCCTGCATATTTTAAACATACTATGTATTATTTAGCCTCCTGTTTTTACCCTAAAGGGACCAAACGGTACCTACTATTTTTCTTTTTTTTTTGAGACAGAGCCTCAAGGTGTCACCTGGGGTAGAGTGCTGTGGCATCACAGCGCATAGCAACCTCCAACTCCTGAGCTCAAGCGAGTCTCCTGCCTCTACCTTCCAGGTAGCTGTGACTACAGGTGCCCGCCACAATGCCGGGCTGTTTTTTTGGTTGCAGCCATCATTGTTGTTTAGTGGGTCTGGGCTGGATTCGAACCCACCAGCTCAGGTGTCTGTGGCTGGTGCCTTAGCCACTGGAGTCACAGGCGCCGAGCCGTGTTTGTTTTGTTTTTTGAGAGAGTCTCACTTTGTCACCTTCGGTAGAATGCTGTGGTGTTATATAGTCTGTTGCACCCTGAAACTCTTGGGCTCAAGAGATTCTCTTGTCTCAGCCTCCTGAGTAGCTGGGACTACAGGTGCCCGCCACAATGCCTGGCTGTTTTTAGAGAGAGGGTCTCGCTCTGGCTGAGGCTGGTCTAGAACTAGGGCGCTCAAGTGATATGCCCACCTCGGCCTCTCAGAGTGCTAGAATTACAGGTGTAAGCCACTACACCTGGCTAGTACCTAGCATTTTGTATCTTGCTTTTTTCCCCTTAAAAATATATTCTGGAGGCTTGGTGCCTGAGACTGAGTGGTTAGGGAGCCGGCCACACACACCGGGGCTGGCGGCTGCCAACTTGGCCCAGGCCTGCTAAACAACAATGACAACTACAACAAAAGAAAAAAACAGCTGGGCCTTGTGGCCGGCGCCTGTAGTCCCAGCTACTTGGGAGGCTGAGGCAAGAAAATCGCTTAAGTCCAAGAGTTGGAGGTTGCTGTGAACTGTGATGCCACAGCGATCTACCCAGGGTGACATAGTGAGACTCTGTCTCAAAAAAAAGAAAAAACTCACTCAGGGGCTGGGCATGGTGGATCAGACCTGTAATCTTAGTACTTTGGTAGGATGTGGTGGGAGGATCGCTGGGGGCTTGAAGTTCAAGACCAGCCTCGTAAACATCGAAGACATCTTTTCTACAAAACAACAACAAAAACCAAAAATAAAAACAGGTCATTCAGGTGCCCAGAGTCAGGGGACAGCAGGTGGAACTTGCTAGCCCAATAAAGCAGCAGGCTGTACTGTGAATTCCATGTACTCGATTTATGCAGGACTTTGTGGTCAGTGCAGGGGAGGCCCAGCTCTTTCTATAGTTATCAAGGTGCCCGTGATCCATCATCCCAATGCAGCCCCCTGCATCCCTTCTGCACAGACAGCTATTCCACCCAAGGGCCCGCCTATGCCTGGCTTCGGGCCTCTGGTTGACCACTCAGCCTCCCCAGGGGCCTCCCTTTACTCACTCCAGCTCCAGCCAAGCTGAAGGCTGTGTGCCCTGGAAATATCCTGCCCATCCTGTCTCCAGACCATCCTCAGCTTCCCCTCCCCTGTGCCCCCACCTTGTCTGTGGTACTTCCAAGAGCCTGCATGTCATGTGACATGCCCCTCTCTGATATACCCTTGCTGAAGAGATCGCTCTCTGGAGATGGGCGACAAGTGCGACCCCCTTGGTTTGAGTGGGGCACATTGGAATCTGCTCCCCTCCCACCCCGTGCCTGACGCTCCTTTTTCCCTGGTCTCCCCTATGGAGAGTGTTCTAATGCCGCTCCTGCCCAGAGACAAGGGAATTGTCAAGGCAGAGGACGAGGAAGAACTAGAAGAACTATCCCTTTGGAGCGTGGACCTTATAACCGTGATCACATTTCACCTTCAGTAGTCCCCTTGGACCAGATTTGACACCTGCCCTTTATAGATGAGGCAGTCGAGATTCAGAAGTCATTGATTTGCCCCAGGTCACACAGATGGTGTGGGGCGGAAGTGACGCTCCGACCAGGTGTGTCTTGTCTGAAAGCAGGTGTTCCTCCACTGTCCTGTGGCGGGCTCATCTCCTCCATCCTGCGTCCTCTTTGCCTCACCCGGGGCCAGCCTGTACCTTGTGTACCCTTGGTGCTGAGTACATGAAAGCGCCCGAGTAGAGGTGGGGTCCTGGGGCTGCCTGCGGGCAGAGGCTCCCTTTGGGAACCTTGTTACCCTCCCTGCCTCACTCCTTTTGCCTGCCCCCATCAGATCTGGAGAGCAGAGACTGCAGCTGCATGGTGCCAGCAGAGAAGACCCGAGTGGAGAGTGTGGAGCTGGTCCTGCCCCCCCATGCCAATCACCAGGGCAACACGTTTGGGGGTCAGATCATGGCGTGGATGGAAAACGTGGCCACCATCGCAGCCAGGTAAGGAAAAGCACGCTGCTTCTGCTTTTCCACCTTTTCCCTCCTCCTTACCTCAGCCAGCTCCCTGGGGAGCAGAAATCCTGGCTTGGTGTTGGCATTCAAGGCTTCTGAAAGCTTAGCTGTTCTGTTAGGGTAACTCAGCTTTCAGACCCAGAGAATCAGAGAGGAGTGATTTTTGGTGAAGTGACCATCCCTTCTTCCATTCCAGAAGCCCTCCATAGCCCCCTTGCTTACATGGGGAACACCAGGCCTGCTGACCACTAGAGCCTCCCCTTGATCAGGCCCTGCCTGCACTCCTCCTGGAGCCACACTTGCCTATCTCCTACTCTTCCCAGCCCTGCCTTTCCTCCTGCTGTCATTTCCTGCCATTCAGCCCTGCTATTGTTTGGCTGCTACAATCCTGCCCAGCTCCTCCATAAGCCCGTGGCTGACTGTTCCCTTCTTAGAAGTGAATATCATCTTTCTCTTATTACCTCTGTGCCTGTCCGGGGCTTGCTCTACCCCGAACATCATGAGATTTTGTTTAGTTGGGTAACTGACATTCACTAACTGATACTCTCCCAGCTCTGTGCCTTTTTATTTGCTCTTCCCTCCCCAGGGGTACCCTCCCTACCCACATCCTCCTCAGCTGGGAGATTCTTCCTCATCCTTTGAAGCCTGACTCCAGGGCCCCTCCTCCTGTGGGAGGCTGTGCCCAAGCAGTGGCATTTCAGGCGGCTCCCACTGGGTGTGCAGTGAGATCTTAGAGGAGCGTGAGAGCCTGCCGTCAGGGAAGGCTGCCTGGAGGAGGAGTGCCTCCGGTGAACAAGTAGCTTTGGGCAAGGTGGAGGGCCTTCAGGTAGTGGGAGCAACAGGTACTAAGGTTGTAAAAGTGGGAAAGAAAATGGGGAAGGGGTTTATCCCAAACCCTGCTGAGACTTTTTTATGCCACCTCAGATGCAGTTCTTTTTCAGCCATGCACCTAGGTCTCAGTATTCTATCCTGTGAAATAGGACTTTAGGGTGGCGACTGTGGCTCACTGGGTAGAGCGCTGGCCCCATATACCGAGGGTGCAGGGTTTGAACCGGCCCCAGCCAGCTAAAACAGCAACAAAAAGAAAGCAGGGCGTTGTGGCGGGCGCCTGTAAGTCCCAGCTACTTTTTTTTTTTTTTTTTTGAGACAGTGCCTCAAGCTGTCACCCTGGATAAAGTGCTATGGCATCACAGCTCACAGCAACCTCCAATTCCTGGGCTCTAACGAGTCTCCTGCCTCCGCCTCCCAAGTCGCTGGGACGACAGGCGCCCGCCACAATGCCCGGCCATTTTTTGGTTGCAGCTGTCATTGTTGTCTGGCGGGCCCGGGGGCTGGATTCGAACCCACCAGCTCAGATGTACATGGCTGGCGCCTCAGCCCGTTGAGCCACAGGCGCCGAGCCAAGTCCCAGCTACTTTGAGGCAAGAGAATCGCTTAAGCCCAGGAGTTGGAGGTTGCTGTGAGCTGTGGTGCCACGGCACTCTACCCAGGGTGACATAGTGAGACTCTGTCTCAAAAAAAAAGAAATAAGACTTTAGTTCTGTGCCTCTGAGCAGAAGTGTCACGGGTTTGGGTGGCAATGTGTGGGTCAGAAGGTGGTACCAGTGGTTCCAGCCTTGGTCAGGGGATAGGGGAAGAAGGCTGGCTCAAGCCAGTGGCTGAAGTGCTGGGGACATTTCTCCTGTCTCCTCATCCCCTCCCTCCTCAGCCGGCTCTGCCGAGCCCACCCCACGCTGAAGGCCATTGAGATGTTCCACTTCCGAGGCCCGTCCCAGGTCGGGGACCGTCTGGTGCTCAAGGCTATTGTGAACAACGCCTTCAAACACAGGTGAGGAACAGGGATGGGCGTGGCTGGGGCTGTTCTGGGTTGAGGGCTCTTCCTGACCCTGGGAAGGACCCTGCTGCAAACCTGCCCAGAATCCTTTGCCCTGCAGATGAGGTCTAAAGCCCTGCCTGGCTGCTGGGTCCCTTCACCATCGTCCAAGTTCACTGATAGTCCCTGCTCTGGGGCCTCCCCTGACTCCCACCCTGACTGGGTTGGGGCTCTTCCTCGAGCTCCCCCAACCCCTGAGCCCCCCAGTCTCGGATCATACCACGTTCTCAGTGCCTCTTCCTCTCTCTTGCCTCCAGGCCAGGCCCATTGTGGGTGCTTGGATCTGGGGACCACTTCTTGCCAGCGTTCAATTGTTTATCAAACTCTTTCCCACCCGTTTCCTAGAACAATTAGTCCCTGAAGTCCTTACTTTGGAATGAATTCTGATGCTTACTTCCATGAAAGCTTACTTTATTTTATTTTTTAGAGACAGAGTCTCATTTTGTCACCCTCGGTAGAGTGCCGAGGTGTCACAGCTCACAGCAACCTCCAGCTCTTGGGCTTAGGCGATTCTCTTGCCTCAGCCCCCCGAGTAACTGGGACAACAGGTGCCCACCACAATGTCCAGCTAGAAAGCTTACTTTAAATAAGTAAATTTTTGCTGGGCACCTGTAGTCCTAGCTACTCAGGAGGCTGAGGCAAGAGAATCGCCTAAGCCCAAGAGCTGGAGGTTGCTGTGAGCTGTGACACCTCGGCACTCTACTGAGGGTGACAAAATGAGACTCTTGTCTCTAAAAAAAAAAAAAAGTATATTTTTGGTGATTTCAAGAGATCATGATGTGATTATTAAAAGTGAGCGATATTGGCTCAGCACCCGTAGTTCAGCGGTTAGGGCACTGGCCACATACACCAGGGCTGGCAGGTTCAAACTCCAGCCTGGGCCTGCTAAGCAACAATAACAACAACAACCTCGAGGGGTTGTGGCAGGCACCTGTATTCCCAGCTACTTGGGAGGCTGAGGCAAGAGAATCACTGAAGCCCAAGAGTTTGGGGTTGCTGTGAGCTGTGACTCCACAGCCCTCTACTGAGGGTGACATAGTGAGACTTTGTCTCAAAAAAACAAAATAAGTGAGGGCAAGTTACTTAACCCCTCTGAGCCTCAGTTCTTTCATCTGTAAAATGGGGCCCAGCACAACTATCTCCAAGTTGTGAGGATTCAATGAAGTGTTACTAGCAGAATGCCAGAGAAAATGTTTAGCAATCATCAGCCATTGCAGCTATGATGGTGATGGTTATTATTGTTTTATTATTATTATTTCTATTGCTATTTGCAGTCTTCCCAGAACACATTCTATTGCCCTGCAGGGAAAAGCCATTTCCCAAGAACTGCAAGACCTGCAGTTTAGATTTCTTTAGATTTTCTTCCTGCCTGGTTATGTGACCTGGGAAAATTATTGCCCCGTCTCAGGTCTTGCTTTTTCGATCTGTAGAGTGTCCACATTTTGCAATCATTAGTAATTCCTAAGCAAGGGGCATGGTGGTGACTGCTATCTTGTAATTAATAAAGATGATAAGCTCACCATGCACAGCAACCCCTGAGCTGTTAGGGGTGCAGCTGTCATGGTGCTCATGGATATGTACCCGAGGGACGTCTTTTCCACCTCCTGGCTTCTGTCCCATCATAGCCATTTGCAGTTTGTGACTGTACATTTATATCTTAGCATTCTGGTTTGTTGTCCCCTGCCCCTGCTGTTAGCCCATGAAGCAGGGACTGGACAGGTATATTCAGAATATTCATTTCTGGTCCCTACAGAGCTGACACCCAGAAGGTGCTCTGTGAACACTGATGGAGGGAGAGGTGTTAGGTGTCCTGCCCATGGGAACGGGCCTGGTTCCTGGAGGGACTGCAGGAGTGCGTGTGCACATGGGTGTGCATGTGTGTTAGGGGTGTGCAGCCTTGGGAAGGTGTGCCTGGCATGGAAGCCGCTCTCCCTCCCCCCAGCATGGAGGTGGGCGTGTGCGTGGAGGCCTATCGCCAGGAGGCTGAGACCCACCGGAGGCACATCAACAGCGCCTTCATGACCTTTGTGGTCCTGGATAAAGATGACCAGCCCCAGTTGCTTCCCTGGATTCGGCCCCAGCCTGGGGTGAGTGGGGGCAGCACCCTCCCTTTCCTTCTCCTCTGCCTGGAAGTGGTGGAGCTTCCCAGCCCCCAGACAGGCCTGAGGGCACAGCCAGCTCTGAGTTCTGGGTGTAAGCCATGGGTGCCTCTGGTACAAGGCAGGCGCCCAGCTAGACAGAACTTGGAACACACACGTAGGTCTGGCTCGTAGTGGGTGTTAATGAGCCATCACGAGCCTGTGGAGTTGGAAGAGCACGGGCCTTAGAGTCGGATGAGGGTTGGAACCTGACCTCTGCCAGCTCTCAGTCCCCATCTGTGAGATGGGTGTATGTACAGTCCTTGCTTCGCAGGCTGTGGGCGTGTGGGCTGTTGACTCTGTGCCTGGCTGAGCCCTGGCACCTCTCAGTACAAAGCACGATGGTGATACCAGAGCAAGGGGCCTAGGGACGAGTCAGGGATCAGACAGGCTCTTGAAAAAAGCTGTGTGCCTCCTGTGGCTGTGGAGAGCCCGTCCCTGCCTCTGGGAAGGCCCCTGCCCCACCCACCCGCCTCCTTGGGCTATGCAGTGGGGCAGGCTGGAGTGGCTGGGGGTGGAGGGGCCATGGCCACGGTTGCTCCCCATGCAATCATTTTGTACTTGCAAATGGGGGACACCAGAGGTGGTGTTGTCAGGGTGGGCTCAAGTCAGGCCATGGGGTTCTGATCCTGGCTTTGCCTCTTACCCCTGTGACCCGGGGCAAGCCACATGGCCTCTGTGTCAGGCTCCTCCTCTGTGGAGTGGGGACCATGCGCCGCCTCAGCAGGCCGTGGTGAGGAGTAGATGGAATTTTGCGTGAAAAGCACTTTGGGGCTAGAATGTAGCGAGTGCTCAGTACAGGGCTCTTGTTACCACTGTGAGTGCCCTGTAAGCGTCCCATGTTACAGATGAGGAAACCGGCGGGGGGGGGGGGGGGGGTGAAGGAAAGTGTGTGCCCAAGGTCACTCAGAGTCTGAGGGCCTCTAGGGCTACAGCATGGATCCCCAGCACTTTCCTGGCCAGGAGGTTTTGATGCAGCTGCCCCATTGAGGCTGAGTCCACTTTAGGGCTATAGGGACTCCTTGTACCCTGAGGGTGGGGAGGGGCAGGGACAGGGCAAGGAGAACCTGGTGTCCTTCCCGCAGCCTATCCCTGCTTCCTCCCTAGGATGGTGAGCGGAGGTACCGAGAGGCCAGTGCCAGGAAGAAGATCCGCCTGGACAGGTGAGTGGGGGCCCGGGCGTGGGCGGGAAGGCAGGGTCAGGCCTGTGTCCTGCTCTGCTGACCCTAGGGCACTCTAATTTCTTTGGGCTGCCTGTGTGTGGGTCCTGGGTGGGGCCCTTTACAGTACATCTGTTCAGCCTCTTATTTAGGGCTCATGCCACAGTGGTCTGTGACCCATCGCATAGGGAAGGACACTGAGGACAGAGGGGTTAGGTGGAACCTGGCGGTCTGGCCAATTTGAAATGCCATGCTCCTTCCATTGACTGTGACACCCCTTTGGCAGATGAAGGGAAGGTTCAGAAGGGGATGCGGTTGCTCAGGATGCAAACTCAGGTGTATCTACTCCGCTGTGAAAGCCCTTTACAAAGTGGAGAGGCCGTAACATACCAGGGTTCCCAAGCTGCTGTCAGTGAGAAAGTATGCGTTTATGCAGCACTTACTCTATGCCAAGGGTTCTCCTTGCGACCACCCTGTGAGGTGGGTGTGACCAAGGATCCCATTTCCCACATGAGGACACTGAGGCATGAGGGTGAAGTCGTTCAGCAGGGGTGTAGAGGACTGAGCCTTAAACCTCTGGGCTGCCCTTAGCATGGTGGCGCATGCCTGGAGTCAAAATTGGGGCGGATCCTGTGGCTCCGTGGGTAGGGCACTGGCCCCATATACCAAGGGTGGTGGGCTCGAACCCAGCCCTGGCCAAACTGCAACAAAAAATAGCCAGGCGTCGTGGCGGGCCTGTAGTCCGGGCTACTCAGGAGGCTGAGGCAAGAGAATTGCCTAAGCCCAGGAGTTGGAGGTTGCTATGAGCTGTGACGCCATGGCACTCTACCAAGAGCAATAAAGTGAGACTCTGTCTCAAAAACAAAAAAAACAATGACAACAATAACAAAAAATATATATATAATCGGGTGAAAAAAATATATACATAGCCGGGTATTGTGGCAGGCACCTGTAATCCCAAAGTTACTGGGAGGCTGAGGCAAGAGAATCGCTTAAGCCCAAGAGTTCAAGATTGCTGTGAGCTATAGATACCACCGCACTCTACTGAGGGCAACATAGTGAGACTCTGTCTCAATGAAAAAAAAAAAAAAAATATATATATATATATATATAGAAAAATTAGCTGGGTGTTATGGTGGGTGCCTGTAATCTCAGTTACTCTGGAGACTGAGGTGAGAGGATCGCTTAAGCCCAAAAGTTTGAGGTTGCTGTGAGCTATGATGCCACAGCCCTCTATCCAGGGAAACAGAATGAGACTCTGTCTCAAAAAAAAGAAAAAAGAAAAGAAATGCAAGGACATGATTAACATTAAAGGATGGTTACTAAGACACAATTGAAAATACATAAGGGGGCGCTTCTAGGGTTCATTTTATAATTCTTCTGCCCATTTTTGTCTTGTGCATTTTTCTATGTGTGCTATGTTTTATAATTGTTTAGAGATCCCCAACAAAATGTAACTGAGAGGGGTCACCCCAATCAGACCTGCTGGCAAAGGATGTCCTGCAAGATGCAGCAAAATGGCCCCAGAAGGGAAATCTGAGATGCACGAAGTGGTGAGCAATCACATCCTCAATGAGTGGAAATCCAAACAAACCCTATCCATATAAAATTACAATAATAATTGACTGGGCTCGGTGCCTGTGGCTCAGTGAGCTAAGGCGCCAGCCACGTACACCTGAGCTGGCGGGTTCGATTCCAGCCTGGACCCGCCAAACAACAATGACGGCTGCAACCAAAACAAAAATAGCCAGGCATTGTGGTGGGCGCCTGTAGTCCCAGCTACTTGGGAAGCCGAGGCAGGAGACTCGCTTGAGCCCAGGAATTGGAGGTTGCTGTGAGCTGTAATGCCACGACACTCTACCCAGGGCGACAGCTTGAGGCTCTGTCTCAAAAAAAAAAAAAAAAATAATAATAATAATAATTGGCTAGACACCTGTCACTCAGTGGTTAGGGCTCTGGCCACATGCATGGGGGCTGGCAGGTTCTAAGTTGGCCTGGGCCTGCTAAACGACAACCAAAAAATAGTCAGCCATTGTGGCAGGCACCTATAGTCTCAGCTCCTAGGGAAGCTGAGACAATAGATTCACTTGAGCCCAAGAGTTTGAGCTATGACTCGATGGCACTCTAGCGAGGGCAACAAAACAAGACTTGAGACTGTCTCAAAAAAAAAAAAATTATAATAATAACATAGAATACATAAAATACAATAATAACATAGAATTTGAAGGTGCAAACACAAAAGAACAGGACAAAACTAACAAGTCAGGCAGGAGAGAGTAGCCATCACCAAAGTGTTCTGAGGTCTTGTATTATTTAGGGAAAGAGCAAATACATTGTTTAGCCATGTATTTTGTTAAACTATAGATGCATTTTTTACATATTGCTACAGACTATTTACAAAGGCATAAAACGCAGAAAGTTTAAAAGTAAAAGGATAGGCTCAGTGCCCAGAGCACAGTGATCACCCGCCAGATACATACACCAAGACTGGCGGGTTCGAATCCAGCCTAGGCCCACGAAACAACAATGACGGCTGCAACCAAAAAATAGCCAGGCGTTGTGGCGGGCACCTGCAGTCCCAAGTACTTGGGAGGTGGAGGCTGGAGACTTGCTTGAGCCCAGGAGTTGGAGGTTGCTGTGAGCTATGATGCTACAGCACTCTACTCAGGGCGACAGCTTGAGGGTCTGTCTCAAAAAGAAAAAAAAATAGGTTCTGGCTTAGCAAAGAACCTCAAAATAATTAATGGGTTGAAGAGGTGGTAGATTGCTTGAAGTCTAAGGACAAGCCTTCGGTGTCCTAAGTAAAAGGATGCCACAATTTCTGGCCTAGGACAGACATTTCTTTCCTTACTTTACCTTCTTATCTACTTTTCCTAATTTGGGGCCTTCCTACTCTTAGAATCCTTCCCAAGAGAGACCAGAGTGAGGAATTGGGAACCAAGGGTAGGGATCTCCCCATGTTTGTCTCGGGGCATGGGGGCAAGAGGGACTGGCTGTGGGAGAACAGACTGTGACGCCCCCAGAGTTAGGGACCGCACACTAGGATTAGGGCTGCTTGGTGGGGTGGACAGCAGGGGAAACATGGGTAGGACCTAATGAACACACCCCAGCCTCATACAACAGGGAAGTTGGGGCAGGGCCCGACGAAGCCGCCTCTGGTCAATCTTGGTCCCAGGATACCTGGTCCAGCAGAGATCCTATTCTTTCTTTTCTCCTCCTAAAAATCATGGGACAGGAAGCCTCAGTCCCCACCAATTCTCCCATGGAATGTCCGTTTAAAAAACTGGAATGTCCTTAGACTCAACAGAAAGAAACTAGTGGTTTTCTGCAATACAGCGTGGCCTCAATACCAGCTGCTGGATGGAGGATCCTGGTATGGAGCCTTAACCCAAACACCATCCTGCAGTTAGGCCTCTTTTGTAGAAGAGAGGGAAAGTGTGCAGAAGTTCCCTGTTCAGCCTTTAATTTTTCTGAGGGATAATCCCCAATATTGTGAATCTTGTGTGGGAAAGTGTTGGCTTAGGAGGTCCTTTTTCACTTTGGACAAACGTCAAACTTTAGGGCAGAGATGAGGTGAAGACAAAGGGACTATGGCTGTTGCTTCAGCCCCACTGACCTATGATCCAACCCCTTCTCTTTATCCCCCTCTTCAGATCCTAACTTTCCTTCTATATGTCCTTTGCAGGAAGTACAGCCTGTGAGTGTCCACGTTCCATTCTCGACAGAATCTCAAGATGTGTGATGAAAAGTTAGGGAGTTTCTCTGCCAATCCTGGGGGATTCGCGAGGAATTTGAATACCTGGCTATTGTTTCTGATTTAACCTGGAAGGATGTGTGGATCTTTTTCCCACATTGCTGTTTACTAGAAGAGAGAAACAGGATTTGGGCAGCCAGTCAAGTCTAGAGAGACCAACTCCAGGTCCTAAATCAGCAAATCCCACCTGGAAATCAGACAGTTCCCCAGGGAAATTCAGGGTGGAATTACCAACTGGGTCAGTGAGAACCCCACTTCTGTAACTATATGCTAGTGTGCCTTGCAGAGCGTGAAACTACTCGAGTGAAGCCAGTTAATTTTTCCCAGTTAGTCAAGGTCGTACATGGAAAGGAGAACCCAGCACTATTTAGAGAATGAATCAATGAAGCTGTCAAAGAGTACACCCTCATGGACTCCCCACGTCAGCAGAGGCAGAAGTAGTAGTAAATACTCACTTCATTAACAACTCTTACTCTAATATCCATAGGAAAGTCCAGAAGGTGGCCTTGGGACCCCAGACTGACACAGCCCAGCTACTGTCAGGGGCCTCCACAATCTGAAACAATGGGGACAGGGAAGTAACACAGAGGGACTCCCAAAAAACCAAATTACTGGGAGTGGCTATTGCAACAGTGGCCTCCCCAGCCACTCCAAGGAGCTCCAGGGATGGTGGTAAGACCTGTTATCAGTGTGGGAAACGCAGACATTTCGAAAGAGAATGTGAAGAGAGCCAGAAGGGCCACAGGTGAGGCAAGAATAGCCATGAAACTCAGGCATCCCTTCTCAAATGTGGACATCCAGGCCACTGGGCGCAGGAGGGGGCCCAAACCCTGAACAGACCTGAAAGAGCCCGGGTTCAACACTAGCTCCCACCCATACCATCCAGATTGCACTTGAAGAATCCTGGGGAACCCTGGATGTGGCCAGTAAGCAAATTCTTTTTCTTTTTTTTTTTTTTTTGCAGTTTTTGGCCAGGGCTGGGTTTGAACCTGCCACCTTTGGTATATGGGGCCTACACCCTACTCCTTTGAGCCACAGGCACCGCCCAGCAAATTCTTTTTCTTTTTCTTTTTCTTTTTTTGAGACAGAGCCTCAAGCTGTCCACCCTGGATAGAGTGCTGTGGCATCACTCCAATCTACAGGCGCCTGCCACAACACCAGGCCGTTTTTTGGTTGCAGCCATCATTGTTGTTTGGCGGGCCCGGGCTGGATTCGAACCCGCCAGCTCAGGTGTACATGGCGGGCACCTTAGCCCGTTGAGCCACAAGCGCCGAGCCCAAATTCTTTTTCTAATAGACGTGCAGTATTTATTTGTTCATAAAAAAACTTTGGAGGTTCTCTGTCATCCTCCTCCTGTATGGGTGTGGGCACTGACGGATGCCTAACTGGACGGTATTACATCCCACCATATTAAGTCACTGGGAAGAAATATTAGTAACCCACCAAGGTCTGCTCATCCCAGAAATTCCAATCTCATTGTTAAGAAGAGACTTTTTAGTCAAATTAGGCCCAGTGGCAATTACAACCTCATATTATGCGGATGGGCCATCCTCAAGACAGTTTTAATGGGGAACAACAATTATTTACAAGCCCTGTGGTCTGTGCAGATGGGAAATCAGAGAAGGCTATGAAGATTGCTCTGGTATCCATAACTATACAGGGGTTGTCTGGACAGCCGGTTACCAAATGTTTCTCCCAGCCTCTAAGCTGCGATTGGGATGACTTGCTATTCTCTCATGCCTCCCTAATCATGCCTGAAAGTCCTGCTCCCCTTTTGGGGAGGGACAAACTAACTAGAACAGGAACTTTTCCCTCCTGGAGATCTAGTCATGATCAAAACTCTTCCCTCTTATTCACCTTCCCTGACCCCAACTTGGGAAGTCCCCTTTCCTGTTATCTTGTCTTCTTCTACTGTTAAAGTTGTAGGAGTCGATTCCTGCATACGTCCTTCACGAGTAAAGTCCTGGAACCCTCCATCTTCTACGAAGGCAGACAATGAAGACAGCCAACCACAGACCACCTACACTTGTGAGCCAAAAGAAAGTTTGAAGTTATTATTTAGGAAATAGCAAGAAAAATCCTAATATGGTTTTCTTTTGGTATCACTGAATAAGTGCTTCTGACCTGACACTGTTCTA
>CAUYON010169874.1:0-15420 GCA_963573935.1 Arctocebus calabarensis
AGCTCTTCATTGCAATCTTAATAGTTCCTATAGGCAAAAAGCCTATAGGACTTTGACTCTGCCAGCCTGAGAGTGAGCAGTTAAAAATCTTATTTTACACACCCTAGAGAGACCGGGTCTGAACTCTACAATAGACTGTGACGTCTCGGCATGCAGGAGGTAAAAGTCTCATGACCGATGACAGGGTTGGAGGCTGGGATTGCAGGCAAGTCCGGTAAGTCTTAGGAATCTCTTGGCTGTGTTCTGTAAGATAATAAGTGACTTCCTCCAGGTGAGCAGGAGCTCAAAGAACAAGCATTCAAGCAGTTTTCCTCCCCCACTGTGGTCAAAGATTTTATGAAGATGTGGGTACACAAGCGACGCATCCTGTTCCTTGCATGTTGTTCCTTTTATTAGTTATTTTGAGTAAAGTTTAAAATATAGGAGAATGTTTATCAGTTACTCAGTAGATTCTTAGGTGTTAGTAAGAGTACAATCAATTTTTACAATGTATTCATGTGATTATTGATTAATGGTGTGTACGTGCAGACCTGGCTATTGAAGCTGGGGAGAAATAAAGTTTCTTTTCTACTTGCCACCAAGAAAGCTTGTAGCCCTCTCTGTTTCATAATATTTCAAAAAGCAAGTTTATGCTCTGCGTCCCCGACCCGAGAGACTGTCACTGTAGCACTGCTCTGGAAGCTACCACGGCCCCCACAGCAGTCACTTTGTAGAAACTATTCACACTGCTTGGCAGGTGGATGTTCACTTACAGAATACCACCACCCAACAGAATACCACCACCCAACTGCAGTCTTTAGCAACCATCGTTCAATTTTAAAGCCCCTTAATGCCCTGAGGAAGCTGGACTTTGGATGGTTGAAAGGCAGAAAGCCTTGTGGACAAGGCTAAAGCTCCTATGTGATTCCAGACACTGAGCTTCACATGTCACTCCTGTTCATTTCAGTGGCTCTCAGAATTGGAATATGATAAAATTACATTTACAAGGAGCCTTTGAGAAACCTCTGGCTCAAAGTCTTTCAGATCTTGAAGACCAACTTGTCCGGCAATTAAAACGTTTATAAGCTGATGCTCAGAAGCAAACTATAGAACATCTTGACGCTGTGGCTAATGCCCTTATCCCCAAAACGTGGTTTTCTGGTAATTTAAGAATCTGGATTTTTGCTGTTTTATCCATTCTTTTGGTTATTTGTTTTCTCATAGTGTCAAATGTCATCTGCTGCTTGCTCAGAACTGCTCAAGCCAAAGTGCTGTTGGCTGACCAGATGTATTACCATCCTGGTCAAGACATGTTGAAAAATCCCTCAAAATGCCCCTGCTTCCCATATGACAAATCATAGTGATTGATCGTTTTAAGATAAGAAAAAAATGGGAAATTTTCAGTGTTAAGAGCACAGTGTAGTTTAGGCCAGGCATTCCAGAGAACCTATTTGACAATAGGTGGGGGTTCCTCAGACCCCCACCACCAGCCCCACTGTGCTGACATGTGCACACAGGCTAGCAAAACTCTGCTGGTTTAAATGGAATGCCTGGCACCCGGGGGCTCAGGGCTAGCATTCCAGAAGGCCTGTTTGACCAAAGTCAAGGGCTTCCACCCCCTGCTACCATAAAGGCCCTATAGACATCATGGGGTATGAACGTAATGTCTAGCAACTAGAGATTACTATGGACTAAACTACGCCAAGTATAAATGGGAATCACCAAAGCAAGTTATAGTTGAGCCCTTTACCTTGTGCGTACAGTTTGAAATCACATCATGTACCCTGTGAATTTTTGCCCCTTACTTCCCCATTGCTTAATGTCAATGTTTGCCCAGGACACTCGTTTCATAGTTTTGACAGAGTATGAAGACCTTTGAGAAGTCTGCTGAGCACAGCATGTCAGAGACGCTCCTGATGCTGGAGATAGCTGGTGCCTCTCCAGGGCCTCATCCGTTATTCTGCTTAAGATAGTTGGATCTGAGTCTGCCATCACCTTCGGGGCCTGCCCCTTGAGGGGTACCCCCAGTCCCACAGATAACTAAAATAAATCAGAAGGAAATTGGTTAAAACACTTTGATGGTTCAAAACAAACCAATAGTGGATCACATTATATCTTGGGAGATTTTTGTACTGTTTGTAAGCAGATGGTGCAATAGAAATTAAATGATTTCAACTTTGGAATCACATCAATTTGGGCCAATTTACTACTCATCATTTCCTATCTGTGTGAGTTCCCAGGAGTAAATTATTCTTTCTTTGAGTTTCAGTTTCCTTAGCTATAACTCTTCAATAGTTTGGCATACTGATGCAATGAAAGAATTTACAAAACCTATTAAACTCAGAATCATCCTGCCCTTACTCAGTATTATCAAAGAACAGCCTTTCCTCCTCTAATTCATTGGCAAACTTCAAGACACAGGTCAAAATCGCTTCTTTTTCATTATCTGCTACAGAGGGAATTTAATAAAAATACCCTTTTTCTGTATCCATGCCTTTTGCACATGTCTTTGGAGCTCTTGCTATCAAGAGATAGAGACCATTTTCCTATCCCTTGAATCTTAGCAAAACCTGAACTATCTTTGACTTGGAGGATGCTGTGAACATGTCCAAATGTCCAAATGGAAGTTCTATGTCAGCGTTTCAAGAGCTCTTTCACATTTTTATATTTTCTCTGACTCCCCTGCCATTAATCACATGGGCCAGGATTCAATCAACTAAATTTCTCAGTGGAGGACTCAGACGCGTGATAACCTGATCACGATCAGCCTTCTACTGCAGACACATTACAAGACCAGTTGCCCACTGTTCTGCAATCTTCAGTGCTAACTAGATGCCTGCTGTTTTAAGCCATTAAATTTTGGAGTGATTAGGTTCACTACAATAACCAACTAGTCCCCATGTCCTAAATATCTAACACACATTTAATTGACCCTGGTGTACCAACAACACGTTGCACACCGCTTCCCACATTATTCTTTGCATCCACTAGTCTTTCACCTTCTGTGGATCGGACACACAACAGAGACAGAGGCACTTCTCCGATCTCTTTGGAACCTTACAACTAGTTCAATGCCTGACGTGTTAATAGCTGTGTAGTGATACATAGTAAGTGACATTCGGTGCTGAATTCCTTCAAAGTTCTCGGGCTATTTGTAACATTTTGGTACAATTTATGTTTCCTCTTATTCCTTAGCTCATCCAGACAATGCAGTGGTGATTTGCTTCATGTTTTCTCATAGCTGCAAAGGCTTGAAACATCATGAGAAATTCAATGACATTTGCTATTCAAACATTTTTGTTCCAATTAATAGTGGTGTTTCCCAAGGGGGAATGCAACACAAATGAGTGGTCTCAGAGACATACTCTCCCTGGGAAACTGGAGAAAAATCAAGATATGCCATAGTTTTAATGAAAAACAGTCTGCATAACTCTCAGTAGAAGTGGAAAACTGGGAATTATATTGTGAAATAGAGCGTGTCAAGCAGAACACGGCCATTGCTCCCAGCTACTATCTTTGGAATAAATCAGCAGCAAAATCAATGACTTGACCTAGTTATCATTGCAAAAAAGCTGTAAGGATTCCATTATTTTACAATGCTATTCTATTAAAAATCAAAAGTTAAGCGTTCTTCTCTGTTCCTTATTTGTTAGGAAAGCATAAACCAATTATGATTTAAGAACATTGTACATTAAAGTTATTAACATCCTGTAGGATCTCATGCTTCACATCCACATATACAATTATCATAATATATTTGTAAAGTGCTTTAAAGAGTATGAGATGTTGTTTTTGTTTTAATGATGCTCAACAATTCAAGTAGGTAATTAGAGTAGGAATTACAAAGGGCATTTAATATTAGAGAGATTAGGGCCAGGAGTGGGCTCCTGCCAGTAATCTCAGCAATTTGGAAGCCTAGAAAGAAGGATGGGTTGAGCTGGGCATTCAAGATGAGCCTGCACAACATAGGAAGACTTAGAGTTGACAAAAGCAGAAAAAAAAAAATTAAAAAATTAAAGGAACATGCACTTGAGCTTGGGAGATAGAGGAAAACCCTGTCTCTAAAAAATTAAAATAGAGACAGAAAAACTACAAAGTTATCACAGCATTAAATGTAACAAAGTAATAAGACATCAGGTTTGGAAACAATGTTTACTTCAAAATCATTGTCCTTGTCTGAACAAAGAAAACGAGATGTTATCCAATTTCAGGGAAAAAAAAATCCTTATGTTATCTTTCTACTTTCCTTTTTCTTCTACCTCTGAGCCTTAAGTCACTAGTTAAACTCATGGTTTTACATTCAAGGTGTCAAAGAGAATCACAGAAACATCTGACCCTGATTTCTCACTGTGGCAACTATGTGGATGGTGAGGAAGGCATCACCCAACAGCTGGGACAAGCTTTCCCGAGCAGGGATCACAAGGGGCACCCCTCTCTTGGTTTCCCAAGTACATAAATTCTAACCATGTTTGCAGCCTGAGGTGGCTGGAGTGCCCAGTAACTATATGAATTTTTACCCTCTCATTATTAGATATATGTCCTAGAAAATGGTTATTCCTCAACTTCATAGCAAAACATCATTCATTCATCCACGTAATCACTATGTGTGTGTTTCTCCTGTCTTAGTTGCTGTGCTCAGATCTGGCTTAAGTGATGGTAACGGTAAAACTACAACAACAAAACATGGTATGCTTGGCCTTATGAAGATTACCCTCCAGCAACAGGTGCATATGTTTGAAAAGTAACACTATAAGTTTTGAAATTGTAATACATTGTCTTATGTAAAAGAATCAAATTCTTTATAAGGAAACAGAGAAGGGTGCGGATTTAGACAGAATTGAGGGATGCACACACCAGGAAACTGAAGAGCAAACTTTTCTAGTCTTATCTTATGGCTTTATATGTGTTAGGTGTAAGTTTAAAAAGTGAAAGTTTGAAGCCCTGAGGGGCTGCTGGAAGGTAGTGAGTGAATCCAAACCTCCCCAGAGGTTAATTTGGGATGGTGAGAGAAGTCAGATCATACCTCCAAGAAGGAGCTCAGGTTAACTCCAAGTGCATTAAAAATTTTTTTTTTTTTGAGACAGAGCCTCAAGCTGTCACTCTGGATAGAGTGCCATGGCATTATAGCTCACAGCAACCTCCAATTCCTGGGCTCAAACGAGTCTCCTGCCTCTGCCTCCCAAGTAGCTGGGACTACAGGCGCCCGGCCATTTTTTGATTGCAGCCGTCATTGTTGTTGGGCGGGCCCGGGCTGGATTCGAACCCCCTGTTCAGGGGTACGTGGCCTTAGTCCATTGAACCACAGGCACCGAGCCACGATCTAGTAATTTTTTAAATTCCAGATTAATCTGAGGGTACAAATGATGAATTTTTAACAGATTGTCAGGGCTGTTATATATGAACAACAGGTGAATGGAAAGGGGGGAACAAGGTGTAAAAGTTACCGTACTACTACTGTTTATTACTACTAATAATAAACTATAAGACATTTTGTTAATTTGCCCTAATGGAGAACCATGAAGGCGAGATGAACTCTACACAATTTTTAATAGTTTGAGGGTAGAACAATACAAAGTAAGAGACTGCATATGAAAGTTCAGAAACATTTATGCCAAATATGACTTATGCCTTTCTATATTGAATATAAACATATCTTTCATTTTAGTATTTCCCAAGATTCCTAAGAAAAATGTGATGGATAAAGGTGACAATAATTCAACTCAGGACACTTCCTACAGCATGGATGAACTTTAAAGATGATACACTAAGTGAAATAAGCCAGTTAGGAAAGGATGGCGCTTACATGCGGTAGCTAGAGTCAGAAATTAAAGTGGTCATTGCCAAGGGGTGGGGAGCTGGGAGGAATAGTGTTAAACGGATATAATGTTTCTGTTGGAAAACACAAAAAACTCTGGAGATGGAGAGTGGTGATAACTGCATGAAAATGTGAATGCATCTATACCACTGAACTCTATGCTGAAATTGGTTAAAATGGTAATTTTTTTCTTATATATTTTATCATAATAAAAAAAGAAAAAAATATTATACTCAACAACAGGCTATAAAACTTCCTGGATGAATTCTTAAAAACTGGCATGGATATTAAGAAATACATTCCATATCAGTGTAACAAATACCAATCGTACAGATACACACGTGAACTAAAATATAACAGCAGAAATTGTGTGTCCATCCTGGGACTACATTTTGAATTTTATCCAGAAATGCTTAGAGAATGTATTGCATGCTTTTTTGTGTGTCAGGATTTAGGCAGTTTCTTGTCCTTGTTAAGATCTGGGATTCTACTTTCCCTCATTTTAAATAACTTTCACCTGACTTTCATTTCCATATCAATAAGTTCAGTCTAGCAATAAAATTTTATTGTCAGTCTTTCCAAGTTTTTATTTTCACCTTTTTATGAATACTATCAGGAGACAAAAAAGAGCTTTCCCCTTATATACCAATGTGCCACTCAATTTTATTTTCTAAAGTTAATCAAAAAGTTTTGGAGGATTTATTTTCCCTTATGATTATCCAAATGCATCAATTCAGTAATGTATAAATGTTCTAAAAATTCAGCACCAGGAAGACCACATTAAAGTCGTTGTAACATTGTCCTTATTGAACTGAAGTGGATCTCAGGCTTTTTGAAGATATAGAGGATTCTCTCTCCCCCAAGGCCTGGTTCAATGTCTTGAATAGAACAGGTGCAGAAAATACTTGACGGGTACAGTGTATATGTGCCATTGCCCATCATTTTCTGATGTTTGTCTTATATTTGGTTAACCCCCCATATCATTCTGCATAGAGGAGAAATAACTCAAATTCTAGGCCTTCCTTAGTGCTTGGATGTGGGTATGCAGCCTGTGATCCCCAACCAGATGCACCCCTGTGAGACTTTGATTGATGTGAGCAACGTGAAAGCAAAGCGACGGTAAGCCATCCTTCCTCTGAAGCAAGGGTGTGGAGGCATCTTGTGTCCTGGCCAACGACGATGATTGATTCTATTCTTTAGAACAAAGAACCTAACTGATAAAATTGGCAGAAACCTTCATTCAGCCATACAGTCAGTTGTATATACATGGTATTTGTTAGTGACCTTTATCATGCAATCGGTAGATATTTAGATGGACTCCTATTCAGCACCTGTTATATCCCCAAAACTGACATGGGTGCAGGATAAGGAAAGACTCATAACATGCATCTTTGGTTCAATATTTAAATCTGCAATGCAAATGGGCAATCACAGTAGTGGTGGGATGAGCATTTTAAATAAATACTCAGAGAGCACTATGTGAAAACATGATAGGACGTCTTTGCCAGGTGTGAGTGATCAAAGGGGGCTTCTTACAAACACCATTATCCAAGGTGTGATTCATAGATCACCTGTATTTGAGTAACCTACTGATACTTAAACCTGCCGAACTGATTGAATCAAAATATTTGATACATTACTCAGGATATGGCGAAGAAACATTCTAGGAATATAAGTTGAGAGAGTGAAGGAATGGATGTGGGAAGATGTTTTTTCAAACTTCCAAAAGTAAAACAGCGTATTGATTAGTGTTCCCAGACCAAAAGACTCAGAGGTCCAGATACAGGGGCTCCAAACATCTCTAGATTGGTATATTTTGACATTTGTATATTAATAAAATAGTAAAGTTTGCTGTGAAAGACATAAACCCTCCACTACCTACATTGGCTATGTTATTTCAAATTTGCAAACTACAGTTTTTTTCCCATCTTGACAAAAAGGAGAGTAATGCTGAACTCACAGAAAGACAAGGAGGATTAAATTTAATTAATCATGTAAAGACATGTTCAACAAAGGTTAATTTCATCACCTTACATATATACATATATTCTTTTTTGACAAAAGAGGGGCCACTTTTGTTTGTCTGATTAAATATCAGATGCTAAAAGAATGTTTACGCTAATTTACTTTATGCAGTGCACAGGAGACCAGCGGTACAGATAGAAACTTAATAAATGGTTTTAACAATAGTCATCACACTGGCTTATACCTTCTCAAACCATGTGTGGTATTACAGTTTATGTTACATTCCACTAAAGAAGCACAGCCCTTTGAAAAGCATATGAGGACATATTTGTTAATTACATAAATATTGGCTCTGATTCAGCTTACAAAAAAATACCAAGTGAAAGAAAGACATATTTGGCCAAATGTCAAAGAAAATATTTTAAAATGTATTGGGAATATCTCAGCAGATGTTCCCCAATGTTTAATATAATTTTTGGTGAAGGTTACTGTTGGCATAATAGTTTCATTCAGATTTAAACTACTTTGTCCCTAAGAACATAAAAAACAGTGTCCACCTCTCTGATTATGACCCTTTTGTTAGGGATTTGAATAAAAGAGAAAATACTAGAACAATTATGCTTGCAATCACTTTTTACTGAGGATTTCCACTTTGGTGTTTCATGCTGCCTTGTTTCTTGATTTCCCATGAAATCAGATATTATTTTCTAATTATAATAAAGCAATAACAGCTGAGCTGCGGCAGGCTTTTCCCCTTACCGGGTTTGGTAAACAAGGTATTCATGATTTCAGCAGATGTTTGTTATTTGGGAATCTTTGCATCTTACTAAGCAGGGAATGGTCAAGCCATGGACACAAGCCCACCATAGCAGGAATCAAGTGCTAATCACACAAGAGGCAGCCCCAAGATTTCCGCCATTACTCCTTGGCACCTTATCTGCTCGGAACGATAGTGGCCACATGCCCCTTCCTATTATCATGTCTTCTACATCATGGGATGTTGAATAAAACTTGCAACAAAATTTAGTTGTTACTTGATACTAACATGTGTCTCTTTCTTGGGTTTTATGGTATCTACTGTTCTACATTGGAAACAAAGTTGTTCACTAATATTTGTTATCACTTCTTGCTTTAAGTCGTGAATATTCACGTTTTCTTATTATCTGTGATTTTTAAAATTACTGATTCTATTATCCAATTTCCATAGACTAAAGTATATATTTATTTGCATATTTTGCAAAACCATTATTTGATGTTAACCAGCCTTTTTAGAAATATAGATTATCTGTTATCTGAAATGCTTAGAACCAGAAATGTTTGGGATTTCAGAATTTTTCAGGTATTGTAATTTTTTTTGTGTGTGTGTGTGTTTGTAAAATAAGATATCTTGGTGATGAGACAAAATTTTAGCATGAAATTCATTTTTGTTTCATATCCACCTTGTACATATAGCCTGATATTAATATTACACAAGGTTTTAAAATAATGTTTCTCATGAAAAAAAGTTTTGATTGCATTTTGACTATGACTCATCACAAGGGTTCAGATGTGGAATTTTTTACTTTTGACTTCATGTTGATGCTCAAAATATCTAGGAATTTGAATTATTTCAGATTTTAGATTTTCAGACTAGGGATGGTGAGTCTATACCACATATTATGTCCTTTTAAATCTCACATTCTAGCTGACATAGGTTCTTTCCAAGACATGCCAATGTGTTTCTAGCTTTAGAAAGACCCTTGCTTACTTTGTCTTCCCCCATGATAGATATCTTTTTCTCATAGTTCTATGAGTTCCACCTTTAAAGCAATTGTGGAGTAATTTTTGTCTATAGACATCTAGAAGAGTTTTACTATCTTGCTATAACAAGCAATCTGTAGTGGACAATATTGTGTATAACCCAGAGGTTGATGAGACTTTCATTCGGGACACACTAAGACACATATATTGTATGGAATTATAGCATGTAAAGCCTCAATTTTATGAGTGATGCCAAATTTGTTCTTAAGTTCTTAAATGAATGCACATTTTCCTCTAACAGTAATGATGGTCCCCATGGCTCAATATCCAATGTTTGGTTAGGCTAGATTTTAATTTTTCTAAATTTTTAAATGTCTGCATTTCTCAAATATTTCAAAAACTGTGGTACCGTGCATGAAGATAAATTTTATGAATCGATTTATCTTCATAAATAAATCAATTATCTCTTCTATCTATCAATTTATCTTCATCTTTCTGGTCCAAGAGATGTACAGATATCTGATTAAATGTTATTTCTGGAGGTGTCAAAAGTCTGTTCAGATGCGTTGAGATTAGCATTGGAAGCGGTAGACAGAGTAAAGCAGATGGCCTTCCACAATGTGGACAAGCAAAGCATCATTTAATCCATGAGGGCCTGGATATAACAAAAAAGTGAAGAAAGGTTGAATTTTCTTTGTGCTTGATTGATTAAGCTACACCAGTCTTGTCCTTGGAGTTTCTCATTCTTAGGCCTTGAGATTTGCACTAGAATCTGTAACACCAGCTCTCTAGCTATGAACCCTTACAGATGATGGGACTTCACAGCCTTTCTAAGCCCAAAAGGCAGTACCTATGACAGTCTTCATATGCCACATATTCCCTATGGGGTTCCGTTTTCTCTGGAGAGCTCTGCCTGAATCACTGATGATCTCATTGTGATTCTAATTGCATCTGTCCAAACACCAGGGACTTGTCTATCTATGAATAGACAAATTTTTATTCGCACAATGAAATAAAGAATTTAAAACATAGAAAAATAGAACTATGTTATTATGAGTAAATCTTAAATAATAAAATTTTTATTTTAAAAGATATAGTGGAATAAAAATCTGCATCTGTTTATCATCTTCTACTACATACATGGTATGATACCATTTACATAAAATCTAAAGTTCAGCAAATCAGGCTCATGTATAGTTTACGGTTGCCTTTTTGTATGTTTATGCTCAGAAACCAAGATCCCCAAATATGGCACTTTGACATGCTAAGCTGAAGAAGAGGATTCAAGGCCTCACCTACCTTCCCCCCTTCCCCAGCTCTCTCAATCCACCACCTCCCCCAAAGCACATGATGACAATGTTCTCTGAAGTTCTTATCTGCCTAGAGTTCAAACTCTCCAGAGAAGAAAATTATTACCTCCATCCCTTTCCTGAGTTTTCCTAAACTGAGCTCATATGGCAGAGGCAAGACTGAAAGCTGTCAACACTCCTCAATAGACTTTTGTCATGAACCACTGTCTGCTCTGTGGACCTAACAGACATTTCTTAAAGCCATTGTATAATATGTTCTTCTAGCCCATTAAATTGTCCCCAAAATTATTTGTTCCCCCATTCGAATCATTCACACTTATCTATCACTCTTAATCCTAGAAAAAAAAAGATGTAAATGCATCTGGACTCCATATCTTCTGAGGACAGAAGAGGTAATTGTTCTGTGATTTCCCCCCATGAACATTAATAAAAAATTGTATGATTTTTCTCTTATTAATTTGTCTTTTTTTCAATTGATATTCTGAGAACTTTCAAAGGACAATGGGGAAGTTTTGCCTTTGCCCCAACAATAGCAAAGTGAACAACAATTCTTACAATAGCCATAAGACTCCTATTAATTCTCTGTCCTTGTCTCTGCTACTCTGCTGATCACAAATGCAGAAGAACATCTTAGGACATTTGTTCTAAGTAACCAGTCAGCTTAGAACACTGCTTAGAAAAATATGTGCTTTAGCTAATTCCCTCCCCTCCTTCATCTCTTCCCTCAATTCTGACTTTCTCGAAGGGGTCTACCTAAATCACTTACTTTAGTGCTATGACTTCCTCTCCAACTACACAACCTTGCTGCCAATCTTCCCTCATTCTGCTCTACTTTTTCCATTTCCAATCACACTTGTCAATTTTAACGAGCTACATAATTTACTTATTAGGCTTACTGGTTATCAGGAATTTCCTTCCACTAGAACATAAGCTTCCTAAGGCAGGAAATTATAATTTGGTTCAGCAATGATCTAAAGTAGCTACAATACATAGTACTCAATAAATATTTGTGGAATGAATACATAATGAAATAACTGAAGGAAGATGAAATTTTCATATTGGATCTCATACTTTCTTTAAGAAAATTTCATTTTGTACTGCCTATAATTTCATGGTTCAGAATAAATCAAAAGGTTTTGGTTCCTAAAAGTGATAGGCACAAACTATTTAGGTAAAGTTAATATATATTCAACTTCTTAAGTTAGCCATTTAGAGACTATGATTCAGAAAATTGTATTACAAACTTGGTTATTAGCAGTAGAATCCCTTTCTTTCCTTCTTTTCTTTCTCTACTCCCCATAACTCCCTCCCTTTCTTCCTTCCTCTATTTCCCTTCTCAATCACCTGCTGCCTGTAGATTCACTTTGTCTCTACAGGAGCCCTCTGAGTCTCTGTTGTTTGCTATATTGTTTAATAGCTGCTGTTGCCCAATTCTATCTGTTCTTTCGGTCTCCAGAATTCCAGTTGTTATTTTCTGCTATTAAAGAAGGCAAAACATTCAGACCAATTTAGCTAGAGCATTTTTTGTTAATCCCTATGGAAAAGTAGAAAATGTAAAACTATTGACATAATAAAATTTAAAATGTAAGAAAGAAAAAAAAAGCATTGTAATAAATTGTTAAAGTCATCTTTTATGGTCTGTAATTGCCTGTCTATATTCTTAAGAATAATTTGGACTTTTAAGATGTTTTTCAAACTCTTCTCACAGTGAAGATATGTACAAACACATACTACCATATTCCCATTTATAAAGCAAGATCAGAAATGATCACTTACGTTTCAGAACAGGTATCTTTGCTTTAATCACTTTGCATTTATCAAACCATGTATTTTAGGTTGCATCTTTTTCAAATTAGTCATCTTTGTCACAGCATAACCCATTGACGAACAAGATAGTAGCCAATCTCTAGAATACGAAATTCCACTGCAATGTTCGAACTTTACACCTTAGAAACCATGTGAAAGCACTGCCATGAAAATTGAGTGCCTTCAAAATTAAAATACAAAAGGAAGACGATATTTAGAAAATTAAGAAGATATTTGGAAAAATAATATATGTTTTAAGGTATGTTTCATATTTTCTTTCCTCACTATTTCTCATTTTTTAGCTCTTGTAGAATAAGCAACATATAAGTGAAACCAAATCTCTGTCACTGAGTCATTTAGGAAGGATTAAGCTGTGCCATAACTTTAAACAAATTCCCTCAGTTCCATGGCCTTGGATTCTCCGTCTTACCAGAAATCACATTCTGCTCATAAATCTCAGCAGATTTGGCTTAGGAGAGGAAGGAATGTGAGTGAAAGAAAGGGCAGTGCTCAGGAGAGGTGAGAGTCAATGCCAGCTCACATATGTATTACTCATTCGCAATTCACATCAGAAAATAGACTCCTTAATTTATATGTGGTATTTGGCAATGATTAAGATTAATGTATATTCGGATTTTTTTTTAATTACTGAATATTTAGTTGATCTTTGTAAGAAAATAATTTAAACAGAGGGAGGGGCAAGATGGCCAAATGGAAGCAGCTTACAACAGAGGCTCCTATCCAAAGGGAAGAAAACCTCCAGAAACTGCCCAATTGAGCTGAAGACGGGGAGCCCAGCCAGGTCTCTGCAGGGCTGGGTCTCTGCAGATAACTGCAGGTCACCTCTGTTGAAGCAAGCTGCAATTCCAAGAAACCAAGCTCCAGGCAGAAAAACTGAACTAAAGTTTTCCACCATTCTGAACTTCCAGGACACCCTTCCCCCCTTACCTGACGCACCAGAAGCCTGACCCATGCTGAAACTGAAGGAGTAGGATTGAGCAGCACCCATGCTTCCTGTCTGTGGGTCCAGGCTGCCCACAAGATAAGAGACGATGGGGCCCCACCGAGCCCCTGCCAGCCCACAGGCAAGGGACTCCTCCTGGAACCATGGGGCTCCACTCTTCCACCACTGAGCCCACCACCCGCTACAGCCAGGGACTCTGCTAGGACCCCCTGCATGGCTCCCATGGGTGCTCCACCGGGCCTTGGCCCATAGACAGCCACAGTCAGGAACTCCACATGGATTCTCCTGTGGCTTGGATGAGTCCCAAACCTGGCTGCTGCTGAGGCAACCAGGGACCCTGCTGGGACCCCTGCCAGGCTCCGATTCATGTCCCACCAAGCCTCAGCATATTGCCCACCACAGCCAGGAACTCCACAGGGACCCCCAGGAGGCCCCAATTGGTACCTCAACAGGCCTTGGCTTGCTGCCAGCAGTGATCAGGAACTCTACAGGGAATCCTGTGGGGCTCTGATCTGTGCCCCACCAGGCCTTGGCCTGCTGCGAGCTGTAGCCAGGGACCCCACCGGGACCCCCGGCGCTATCCTGGCCCTCTGTTCGTAGCAGACAGGGACTCTGTTAGACCAGGGCTCACCACCTGTGGTGTCCAGGCACTCTGCTAGGACCTCAGAGGGGCTCTGCACCCCCCCCCCACTCCCACCAGGCCTCCACCTGCTGCACATACAGGCCAGGGACTCTGCCAGGAATCTGTCAGACTTCTGCCTGCCTGCCTGGGCCAGCAATTCTGGGAGCCATGCAACCCGCATCCTCCCTGACCCTCTCTGCCTCTGCACTGGCCCCGTCTGTCTGGCCAGGGACTCAGTAGGCCGCACAGCCCGTGCCCTCCCTCCAGAGCCCTCCTCCCAGCCAGAGACTGCTGGAGGTGCGGGCTCCCTTTGCAAAGGCCACCAGTTGATGGGTACTCACTCGTGCACCATCCGACACCCTGCTGCTTGATCCAGCCTCACTCCGGTGCTGCTCCCACAGCCGGAACTCCCTGACTGGGGCAGTCCCAGAGGAGCTACAAAGGGTCACTCCCTACAAAGATCCAACAACAACAGAGTGATCATATCTGGGTCTGATCTGGGAGAGACAACTCCCCAACTCTGAAGATGGTCATAGACAACAGTGAAAAACAACCACGAGACAGGACCAACAGAAAAACTCTGGCAATATGAATAATCGGAGTAGATCAAATCCCCCAAAGAATGACAAGGTAGATACAGCACAAGATCCCTTGCATAAGCAAATGGGTGAGATGTCAGAAATCAAATTCAGAGTCTGGATAGCAAATAAGATCAATGGAATGGAGAAAAAGATGCAATTAGAATTTCAAGCAGTAACCCAAAAGATGACCCAAAAGATGTCTCAATAATTCAAAGAGTGCAGAGACAAAATTACCAAACATTTTGACACATTGAGACAAGAAGTTGCAGCCCACAAAGATCTGAGAAACACAGTAGAATCCCTCAGTAACAGAATGGAGCAAGCAGAAGAAAGCATTTCTGACATGGAAGATAAGGCTTTCGAACGTTCCCAAACTTACAAAGAGGAAAAGAAATGGAACACAAAAACGGATTATTCTCTCAGACAGCTCTGGGATAACTCAAAGAAAACCAATATTCACCTTATAGGGATACCTGAAAATGACAAAGTGGCATCACAAGGCACAGAGTTTCTTCTTTATGAGATTATGAAAAAGAACTTTCCAGATATGCCAAGAGATTCTGAAATTCAGATAGCAGACAGTTTTAGAACCCCAGCATGATTCAACCCGAATAAGACATCCCCTAGGTACATCATAA
>CAUYON010169875.1:0-13396 GCA_963573935.1 Arctocebus calabarensis
TTTCACATATACCCCTGGCTAGTTTTTTTTTTTTTGAGACAGAGCCTCAAGCTGTCACCCTGGATAGAGTGCTGTGGCATCACAGCTCACAACAACCTCCAATTCCTGGGCTCAAGCGAGTCTCCTGCCTCTGCCTCCCAAGTAGCTGGGACTACAGGCACCTGCCACAACGCCCCAGCCATTTTTTGGTTGCAGACGTCATTGTTGTTTGGCGGGTCCGGGGGTTGGATTCGAACCCACCAGCTCAGGTGTACATGGCTGGCGCCTTAGCCTGTTGAGCCACAGGCCCCGCGCCCCCTGGCTAGTTTTTTAAAGAGACAAAATCTCACTCTTGCTCAGGCTGGTCTTAAACACCTCAGCCTCCCAGAGTGCTAGGATTACAGTTGTGAGCTACTGTGCCTGGCCAGCTTTCACTTTAAAGATATATTTTTTTCCCAATATTAACTTTCCTTCACATGGAAAGGCTGCTGTACAAAACAGACCAGCCAGAGGTGGCGGGTTCAAACCCAACCCCGACCCAAAACTGCAAAAATAAAATAAACAACAAAAAAATAATAATAAAACAGACCAAAGTGGAGCTGGTCTGGGGGGAATGGGGTCAGGGGCTGGGGGTTTGGAACTGGGCCAGTAGAGAGGTGGGCTCCAGGCTCCTGCTCATCATGGGGTTCTGGGAGTTGTTCACTTCAGGAATCTCTTAGTCCCTGCCCACACTCGAGAGTCAAGGGCCCCTGGTTCCAGCAGAGTTCCCCCAGGTGTCTCTGCCTGCCGGGACTCTGATACTCACTCCAGGGACCTGATGTGAGACTCCCTCTGCCCACAGCTCCTACCGTGTGATTGTGGAGCACTTCATGAACTGCACCATCACCACACTGGCCAAGGACATGCCACTGGAGGAGGCGGTCAAGATTGTGACCTCCACAGACATGGCCGAGTACCCCCTGGTGGAGACCACAGGTGCCCAGTAGGAAGGGAGGAGGATTTGGGGGGGGGGGGAGGTGGGCGTGAAAAGGGAGGAGGTTCTTCTGACTTCCCCTTGGCAGGAAGGGCCCAGGAAAGGGTAAGCAGGGCATTGGACCTGTCAGGCAGACCTGAATCTGAATCCAAGCTCTGTAACTTAGCAACTTTGTGACCTTGGGCAAGTCACTTTACCTTTCTGAGCTTCGGTTTCCTCATTGGTAAAATGGAAATAATAAACACCCTATTTTGTGGAGCTCGACATGTCTAAATGAGAGACGAAAGGTTCTGGTAATGTACTCCACAAACAACTTTTGGGATTCTAGAAACCAGGCCTGATGTGTGGAAGTAGGGGACACTGGCCAGGTTCTAACCTGCCAGCCTTGGTGTACGTGGTTGGCGCCATAACCACTGTGCTACGGGCACTGAACTGAAAGCATCTTTTTAAAGGCAAAAGAAAGGTGGCCCTTATTAAAAAGACAGATAAGCCAAATCTCGGGAAATGATCGAACAAAAGCATCATTTCCTCTTGGGACAAGTACAGAATGTGAACCAGAGCTGAGTGATCTTAGGCGAGAAAATTAGAATATCTGTGCTCTGAGCCTCAGTTTCCTATCCTGTAAAATGGGTTATAATAGTTATAGTAGATGTCTAGGCTGGTGTCAGGTTCCCAGGAGACATGAGAACAGTTCATTTTTATAATGAGCCCCTCTCCTGCTCCCTCTTCACTTGCCAGAGTCTCAGATCCTGGTGGGCATCGTGCGGAGGGCCGAGTTGGTGCAGGCATTCAAGGCCGAGCCTCCTTCCTGGACTCCAGGACACCAGGTGGGGGTTCTCATGGGGGCATTGGGATAGGGGGCAGCAGGGCTGTGAGGGGAGGGGCTGGCTGATCTCCTGTGGGAGAGGTGGTATGACAGGGGCAGACCTGGGGAAGGGAGAGGCTGGCCTAAATAGCCCCTAACCCTAACCCCAACCCCCATCTCCAGCGGTGTCTCCAGGACGTTTTGGCTGGAGGCTGCCCCACAGAGCCAGTGACCCTGCAGCTGTCCCCAGACACCACCCTGCACCAGGTAAGGGGGAGAATTCAAGAATGCAGGCAGATAAGGACCCTGGGGCAGAGACAAGCCTAATGGGGAAGCTCGAGTTCTCCCTTCCCCTACTTCCCCATGATGCCTTCTGCTTCTCCTGGGCCTGCCTCCTCATCACCAGAATGGCCACAGCAGCTCCTGCCCTGTCCGCCCCTCACTGCCAGGGTTGTTGGGAACTAGGGAAGTGGGAGGGCTTAGGAAATAGCCTCTGGGTGGAGAGAGAGTGGACAGTGCATCAAGGCACATGTGGATTTCAATTTCAAGCCCACCACATTCTCCCAGTCCACTCAGGACAGAGCCTGGCATATGGGGTGGGGAGGGACACAAGCACGCCTGGGACCTGGAGGCGGCTCCAAACCCTCTCTGCAGTGGGAAGATGCTGATCACCTGAGCCTTGCCCAGCCCCTTGCATGGACTCTGCTGGCCCCTTGTGGCCACATTGAACATCGCAGGCCCAAGTCCTTATCTTCCAGATACAGGGAGCCCAGTCCTGCTTCCTGGCACATGGATGTGGGGCAGTGGGCCAGAAGGGCAGGCTGGATGTCCCTTACTCTCCAGCACTTCCTAACAATCTCCCACCAGGCACACAACCTCTTCGAGCTGTTGAACCTTCACTCGCTCTTCGTGACATCGCAGGGCAGAGCTGTGGGCTCTGTGTCCTGGGCTGAGGTACCAGGGTCCCAAGGGCAGAGGGAACTCTGCCTGAGCACATGAGGGAGGTGGGGGACACCACATCCAAATTTGAGGAGCCTCAAAGGATTCTGATGAGCCCCACTTCCTGGCCCAGAGTGGCCACTGGGCCTGGCTACTCTGTTTGTGGCTAGTGGCCAGCCTGCCCCCCTGAGCTTCTGTGATCCCATTTATGCAATCACTACTATTTATGTAGAATCCACTATCAGGGGAGTCAAATCTCCCACTGTCAACCTTTTGATATCTCCCTCCCCCCAAAAAAAACCTTTTTTCTTTTTTTCTTTCTTTTTTGTTTTATTTGAGATAGTCTCAAGCTGTTGCCCTGGCATTACAGCTCACAGCAACCATCAAACTCTTGGGCTCAAGCAATTCTCTTGCCTCAGCCTCCCAAGTAGCTGGGACTACAGGCACCCACCATAACGCCCGGTTTTTTTGGGGGGGGGGTTGCAGTTTTTGGCCTGGGCTGGGTTTGAACCCACCACCTCCGGCATATGGGGCCAGCACCCTACTCCTTTGAACCACAGGCGCCACCACTGGCTATTTTTTTGTTGTTGCAGTTGTCATTGTTGTTTCAGCTGGCCCGAGTCAGGTTCGAACCCTCCAGCCTCGGTGTATGTGACCGGCGCCCTACCCACTGAGCTATTAGCGCCACCCAAAAAGCCCTTCTTCTCTGTTCTAGATGGAGAAAGCAATTTCCAACTTGACTAACCCACCACCCCCAAAATGAGCCAGTCTGCCAGAAAGAAACAGGGTGCCTCAGCTGCCCCCGTGACCAAGCTGGGGGGAGACCCTGCCTCTTTTCCCCGTTGTAACACACCCCTCCCCTTCAGCCCAGCTCAACTCCTAGGGGATTTGAAGGACAAATCCCACCTTGAACAGAGCTCAGAATGTGAGATGGCAGATGCTTAGTGAATGTTTGTGAATGAAGAGATTAGAGTATGCTGTCACCAAGGGTAGACACAGCTCCCCTCTGGGGATTTGTCTGACTCCCATCTGAAGGCCTCTGAGAAAAATAAAGCTAGTTCTCTCATCTCAACTCCAAGGGTGTCCTAACACCTGAGCTCCTTCCTTCTCTGTGCTGGCTCAGAGTCAGCTCCTGGGGCCATGGTGGTCACACATGCTGCAGAGCTGGGTCCTTGGTCTCCTCCTCAGGCTCCACTTCCTAGTAGGGAGATGCTGAGGAGAGAGGGTCTCCCACTGGGTCTCAGGATGTCCTCAAGCATAAGCAGATCCCTGTGGCCCAGTAATCTTTACCCAGTTCTGGTCCCCTTCTGGGCTGAGCCATTGCTGATAAAGTGGGGTTCCTGGGTGTGGCTCCTTGGGGAGTCCACAGACCCTCAGGCATCCTCCATGAGGCCTCTCATGGCTGGGTGGTAGCAGGTCTGCCAGCTCTGTGTTAGGGGCTGAAGTCCTCCCCTAAGTGTCTCTGGACCCCCTCCCCAGGGGCCCAAGTTCAGGTCTTCCTTAGAAAAGAGCAAGCCAAGTTCATCCAGGTGAATCCACCACTTTAATGTCTTCAGAGAACCTCGGGGGAGATAGGAGGGGGATGAGGAGGGGAGTGGGCTCCCAGATGGGGGGGTATGGGCACCGAGGAAGCAGGCTCAGAGAGTAAGGGACAGACAGACGCTCGGAGAGACAGATGTCCTCATGAGGAGTGATGCTTAGCTACCAGAAGTGGCTACCCCCGCTTCGATGGGGGTAGATACACAGAAGGTTGGGAAGCGACTGAGTCCCAGGGTCCAGGCCCCACTCCATTGTCCGCCTGGGGGCCTTGCCATCTGTTTTCCTGGGGCAGCTGCCCTGGTGACTGCAGGCAGTCCTTGAGCTCCCTGAAGGCAGATACCCCACGGGAGAAGATACCCACCTGAGCCAAGTAACAAAGGGAGGAGGGGGCTATGGCTGCAGCGCTGGGGTCAGGTCCACCGAGGCACAGAATGGTCCACAGGAGTGCTGGCTCCCTGGCCACCCTCTGCCTGCCCCAACGGGTCAAGAGACATCCAGCCCTGGACCCTGGGGTCCTGATATGCCTGAGCTGCCCACCAGGCCAGGTCATGGTGTGCGCAGGCACTGGACCCAGGCCTCAGTTGTAGAACACCTCATCCTCCTCCTCCCAGAGGGAGCTGCTGTCCACCGAGGGGAGGGAGCCCGGAGGCTGGGCCCCACCCTCGGGCCCCAGGGCCCCCGGCAGCCGCTGCCGATGCTGCTGTGCTGGGCTGAGGGGCTGAGGGCTGGCAGCTGTGATGGGGGGCTCCTCGGGGGAGGGCCAGCCATCGGAGGAGAGGCCGGGGGAGAAGGCCAGAAGACTGTCATCCTGTGAGGGGCCGCTCAGGAGGCTGTCCTGAAGGTAGAGGCTCTCCAGGTCTGGAAAAGCAATGGGGGGATGTCCTCCTGCATCCTGTTCCTCACCCTCTGGGGTGTGGGGGGGAGAGCAGGGAACAGAAGACCCGCTGCAAATCCCACTGTGTCTCTGCTGAGCTGTGTGACCTTTGGCAAGTCACCAACCCTCTCTGAGCACAGTTTCCTCCTAAGGCAGTAAGCAGAGTTGTTAAGAATAGGCTCAGAGCAAGCATGCATGCCCTGAAAATGGGGTCAACCAGTGCTTCCCTGGGCCTCTGTCTGCTCCCCATCCCTCACCTTCTGGTCAGAGGGAGAGTTAAATGCACCTAGGACCCAGGCTCCTCGGAGCCCTCAGTAGTAACCTGGGGTTCTAGAAAGGCATTGGTTATGCCTGGTGTTAAGTTTCAGATCCTGGCTCTGACACTTCTAGCTGTGTCTTTTGGGGTGAATTTCTGAACCTCTCAGTGCCTCAGTTCCCTCATTTGTAAAATGGGGACAACAGGACCTGCTCCCTAGGGTTGTCGTGAGGATTATGTGAAATCCCACGTGTAGGCCCTCAGCACAGTAGCACTTAGTTCACAGCATCCACCATGGTTTTCTCGTGGTACCACACCCTCAGGGCAAGGATGACTGATCCCATTTTACAGATGAAGAGACTAAGGCAGAGGGCAGGAAGGGGCTTTCCCGAGGTCACGCTGTCTTTGGTGGTAGAGCAGACATCTGGGCTCAGCGCTGCTCCGCCCACCCCACCCTGGTGCCCACTGGCTGTACCCTGAAGCTGGATGACGTCCTGAGGGCTGTTCTCAAGGTGAAGCTCTTCATCGTCCAGTGAGGACCAGGCACTCAGTGTGGCCTCTGTGATGGCAAACTGCTCAGCAACTCCTGAGGGGACAGCAAGGCCTAGCTCCAAGGGGGGTTTGGGCAGAGGGTGCGGGAGTCTCAGTGCTAGAACAAGTTGGCATCAGGACAAGCTGGACGGTGGCCGCCCCAGGATGCCCATCCATGCCCCAGTGACCATGAGTGCCACTTAAAGCCCTATCCACATTATGCAATTATTTTTCCCTGCCCACAGGGTGATCTGTGTCCCCTGAGGACCCACCTTCACCCCTGTAAAGCCCCAGCAAGTCCCTCTTACCCCCTATACTGACCTGCAGCAAAACGGGCCTCACGTAGCTCGTCTGGGAGACAGCAGTAATGCTCGTCCTCGGCTGGGGACTGCTCCCAGCCAGACTGTTGGGCACTCCAGCCCTTCCACTCAATGAGATGGGCCACGCGGCCTCGTGCCATGGCTGTGGGCTTTGTGATGTGGTCCTTGATGCTCTGTACCACCCCTGGGGGCATGGAGGGCATTGGGCAACTGCCCTGACACAGGCCCTGCACCCATCCTGTGCCTGCACCTCCCCAACGGCCCCAATTCCCCATGTGTAGCCAGCAACTCGTACCCACCCCGCCTCGTGCTCCCCAAGCTCTGTGGCCCCCATACCCGATGTCCCTCCCACTGGCAGGCCTGTCCCTTCCAGTATCCTTCTCCTGGTCAGTGTTCCTACCCACCGACTGCTTCTTCCAGGACCAGCCACCTCCCTCACTCCCTTTCTCACCAAGTTCAGACCCTTCTGCCCAAGGAGACGCACTCAAGGACCACTCCTGATCCCCCACCCTTCCCTGTGATCATTCATTAACATGCTCTGAGAGGGCAGATCTGGGATGGGGCCAGCCCTACTGAGGGTAACACCTGGTGGGGTGGAGCAGCAGAGAAGAGGGGGCCTAGCATTGGGTTTGGAAGGTGGGCTGGCTTTGGACAGATGGAGGCAAGACTGGAAGCAAGTTCAGGGATGAGAGGAGGATGAAGGCCTAGAAGCATCTGGTGTGAGTCCAGGAACTGCAGGGGTGAGACAACAGGCCATGCCAGGACTGGCTGCAACCAAAAAATGGCCGGGCGTTGTGGCGGGCGCCTATAGTCCCAGCTACTTGGGAGGCGGAGGCAAGAGACTCCCTTGAACCCAGGAATTGGAGATTGCTGTGATCTGTGATGCCACAGCACTCTATCCAGGGTGACAGCTTGAGGCTCTGTCTCAAAAAAAAAAAATGTCTGTGCATTGTGGCAGGTGCCTGTAGTCCCAGCTACTTGGGAGACTGAGGCAAGAGAATCGCTTGAGCCCAAGAATTGGAGGTTGCTGTGAGCTGTGACACCACAGTGCTCTACTGAGGGCGACATAGTGAGACTCTGCCTCAAAAAAAAAAAAAAAAGAAAGAAAGAAAGAAAGAAAAGGAAAAGAAAAAAGAAAGAAAGTCAGGGTCTCCACCAGGGAATAGAACTCTGAGAAAATGAGAAAGATGGGGGTGAGGAGGAAGGGGGAGGGAGTGCTGGCCATCAGAGACGGTGTTTGGAGGTGGCAGATTCCACCACAAGAGAAGGGAGGGAAGGTGTTTCAGGTGCAGGAAACAGCACAGGCTCATGGGGGCAGGCAGGGCTGAAAGGGGCTCTCTGCAGAGCACTGTGGGGTGCTGGGGAGGGCTGAAGGGCCTGGAGCAAGGCTGTGGCAGAGAAGCTGGTGATCTGAGAACGCCAGCCTGGAAGGCCATGTTGGGGCCACCTAGAGCAGATGTCATGGTAGACTGGTGTCCCCTCTCCTGGCCAGCGTGCCCGTGCTCCAGCTGCTCCAGGTGTCACAAATTCCCGTCTTAGCCTTTGTGTCCAGAGAACCCAACTGAAGTTGATGCAACTGGCAGGAGGCAGGGTGACCATGCCAGCTGGCCCATCCCCTCAAAGCTTCTTGAGAACCCAACAATGTAACCCACGGAGCAGGAACCCTAAGTCACTGGCCCCCGCAGTGACCCACAGAGTCTGGCATTTAGAACGGGCTGTGATCCCCCCAGCTGCAACTCACCTTTGCTTTTCCCACGGCTAGTTTCTGGGGAGGGGATAGGGGGATGCAGGGGGTCCCATGCAAACTTCTAGGGCACAAGAGGGATAGCTGGAACCTACCCACCAGGGACGATGTGGCCAGGGCTGCCACATTGTAGTTGCTGGAGCAGGATCTGGACTTGGACAGGTAGCCATTGGTGGACTGGAAGCACCTCTAGAGAAGGAAGGCGGGGATGGCAGGATGGGGCCAGAAGCCGTTCCCCAGAACGACCATTCCCGCGAGCAGCCCGCCCCAGGTCATCTGGGCCAGGTAAAGCCAGGCAGATACTGCCAACTCCCACCGCCCCCACCCCCGCAGTTGTCCTCAGGCCTCCTCCCCTCGGGCCTGCCTCTCTCAGGACTGGCAGGACAGTGTGGCTGGGCTGGGTGCAGCAGAGGGAAGGGCAATGGTGTCAGCTGGGGCTGGTCAGCCTGGGGGACAGGCAAGTGCACTGACCTGCCAAGGATCCCAACAGAAATCCATCTGCTTGTCCTGAAATAAGACGGGAAAGAGGCTCAGACAGGGCCCACTGTGCCTGCAGATGGCATGAGGCCTGGCGCCTAGTGGGGGCGGGGTCAGCCTCCTGGTGCTTCACGAGGTCAGGGTCTGCCCGCTCATGGGCCCTGTGCTGGCGTTCCTGGCACGCAGAGACAGGAGGGGCAATGGTGGCTGGGAGGAGAGGGAGCAGGGGCAGCTTTATGGGCAGACTTGGGTTTGGGTTTTCACTTCGCCGTTTTCTAGCTGGGTATCCTAAACTGTCCTTCCCAGCCCAGAACACCAGTTTCTTCCTCCGTAAAATGGTGACAATGTCATTTACCCCACCAGTTGTGGTGGAACATAAAAGACGTAAGGTAGGCAAGGTGCTTAGCCGCTGGTATGTGCTTGGGTGGAGGAAGGTAATTATTACCAACTGGCAGGTTCAAGCCACAACCCTGGGGCAAGGGTAGAAATTAGGCACCAGGATTGGAGGCCCCTGACAACATCTTCCTAACTTATCTGGATGGAGAATTCCATTCCTTTTATTCCTGAAGCTGCTAAGGTGTCTGGGCTGGTAGCAGAATATGTTTCCTGCAAGGCTGAGATAATCTAGACAGGAATCCCTTCAGGCTGGACAACCCTTTTTAAATAGGCCTCTTCCCATCCCCAAATGCTGTTCTGTCTGGACCCTCATTCTGCTCAATGCAAACATCGGTGGCCCTGATCCTACAGGGGGAAGCTGGGGTCGGCAGGGAAGAAGGAGGCTGAAATGATGTCTATTCTCTGTGAAGAGCTGTAGGGGACAGGTGGTCACCAGGGCACAGGCAGGAGCAGGGATGAGGCACGACCTGTTACCTTGCCAGTGACATGGTCTGGAGCAATGGTGGGTGGGTGGCCGGAGGGCAGGTCTGAGTTCAGAGGGTCCATGCCCTGGGGCATGGGGTCGTCCTTGTGGGCACTTGTGAACAGATCTGGAAAATAAGAAAGATGGGAGGGGCTCGGCGCTTGTGGCTCAACGGGTTAAGGTGCCAGCCACATACACCTGAGTTGGTGGGTTCGAATCCAGCCCTGGACCCGCCAAACAACAATGATGGCTGCAACCAAAAAATGGCCAGGCATTGTGGCGAGCACCTGTAATCCCAGCTACTTGGGAGGCGGAGGCAGGAGACTCGCTTGAGCCCAGGAATTGGAGGTTGCTGCGAGCTGTGATGGCACAGCACTCTATCCAGGGTGACAGCTTGAGGCTCTGTCTCAAAAAAAAAAAAAAAAAGAAAGATGGGAGGAATCTAGATACTGCAGACTTGTCTTGCTTCCAAAGTGTGTTTAAGCCAGGCCTACGAGATAGGCATTGTCTTATTATCCACTATCATTTTACAGCAAACAGATTCGCGTCCACAGCAGGGGAGGGGTCTGGCCAGATAGCCTCCTACCTGCTCCCCTCAGTGGTGGACATTACTGGCCCCATCTTCTTTTTCTCCCATTTCCACTAATTGTAGCGCCCGTGCTCAGCATTTTCTGACCTGGTGGGAACCTCCAATCTATTTCTCCTCTCTCCTGCTAGCTCCTCGTACCCTGGCCTCCCTTCTGGCCCAGCCTGTCCTCTGAGCTCTCCTTGCAGATGCCTTTACCCCTAACCCTCCTGCTCTGAGCCTGGACCTTGGGAGCTGAATGTCACTAGGAGAAAGTCACTGGCCTCATACAGGACACTGCCCGCATCCTGTTTCTCCGTCTCCTGCAGAGTTTTCCTCCTGCCAGTTCGCCAGCTCCTGCCAGAATCCCAACCCTCACGGGTCCAGAAGCCCTGGGAGGGTGCCACCCAGATTTTTCTACCCCAAATCACCACCCTGCTGGCACCTTTGCCCACATCTTCTCCTTTTCCTCCTGTCACAAAGGAAGAGCTGTCCCCACTCCATCCAAGACCATATAGGGGCTGGAGCCTGTCCTTGCCCTCCGCCCCAGGCACTGCTCTCTCTCCTCCACTCTCTCAACTCCATCAGGATCTCACGGGCTGCGAGGTCTCTCCTGCATCCTCTCTCCACTCTCCTCAGCAAGCCCTAGAGCCCTGGATCACCACCAGCATCCGAGCAGCCCAAGCATCTCCTGACTTTTATAAACCTCTGGCCACTGCTTCCCACTTCACAGCCAGACTTACAGATAGTCACACATGACCTCTGCCTCCTCATCTCCCAGTTTCTCTTCTGCCCCATCCAAGCAGAATTTCACAAGATGGCCCTGCCAACCTGCCAGAAGCCTGCGAGAGGCCAAGTCCAGTGGGAATTGCTCTAGCCCCTTCTTCCTGGATTCTCAGCACTGCAGGATGCTGCCCAGCCTGTGGCCCTTTCAGCCACACTCTCCCTCCACCCCTCCTGCCTCTCTGGCTGCTCCCAGGATGGCCCGAACCACGCCTCTGCTCCGATCCTTCTCCACTCGCTCCCCTGGTCACACCTGCAGGCTGAATGGCATCATGCACGCACATCCAGCCTTAACACCTCCCTTGAGCTCCCAGCTGAATTTCCACCTCCCTGCATGGATGCCCAGTGGGCATAGCAAGCAAACATGGGCAAAACAGAGCCTCAAACCCACAGCCATCTTGCCCTCGTTCCCCAATTTTAGAAAATGATGCAGGCATCCACCCCACTACACCAGCTACAACTCTGGGAGTCTCCTCGGAGTCCCTCTATCACCTGTTCTCTCCAGAGCCATCCAATCAGCTGGACATCCATTCCAGATCTGCCCCCCTCCACCTTCCCATGGCCCTTGCCACTCTCCCTGGGCAGCACAGCTCCTGCGCTCCACTCTGCCCAGCAGCACTCAGGCCTCACACTCCAGGCCAGACTGTGTCACTGGGGGTTAGAGAGGAGAATGACCCAAGTCCTTGGGTTCCTTTCACCTGTTTTCTGCACTCCCCACAACCCAGAGGCTTTGCTTACAACAGGCAGCCCCTCTGACTTTTTCGACCTGGGCTTCCCCTGGGCTATCGGAGGTGGAAATACCTGAGAATCTCTGTTGGGCCCACCCAGAGCAACCCAATGATGGCAGGTGCAGAGGACCCCACTGATCTCCTTTGCTGGGATCAGAAAATTCAGTGTTGTGTTTGTTTGTTTGTTTTATTTTTGTTTTTTGTTTTCTGAGACAGAGTCTCACTTTGTTGCCCTCGGTAGAGTGCTACAGCATTATAGCTCAGACTCCTGGGCTCAAGCGATTCTCTTGCCTCAGCCTCCTGAGTATCTGGGACTATAGGCACCCACCACAACACCTGGCTCTTTTTAGAAGCATGGGGCTTGTTCTAACTCACACTGGTCTCAAATTCAGTGAGCTCAGGAAATCCGCCTGCCTCAGCCTCCCCAAGTGTTGGGATTACAGGCGTGAGCCCCTATGCCCAGCTGAAAATTCATTGTTACTGACACCCAGAATCTCCTGCAGGATAAGGCAAGGACTGTGTCTGAGACCACATCTTGCCTGGCTGGTCTCCCCTGTTTAGACCACCCTGTCCCCTACTGGTTTCCTCTGGAAGATCCTTGATAGCCACTGTACCCAAATCCTCATCTCAGGGGTCTGTTTACGAGGAACTGCTCCAAAGTCAGCTGGTAAGGGTCTGGAGCCAGACTGTCCAGTTGAAACCCTAGCCCTGCCCTTTATCACTTCTGAGACCTTGACCTGGTACCTTCATCCCTCCAAGCTTCTACTTTCTCATCTGTAAAATGGGCAGCTGTTGGAGGCTGTTCTTGTTCTTCAGAAATTGTCTAACAGGATCCAAAACTAAGAACAAAGAGGCACTGTGGACCCTGTGTTTTTGGCAAGCTACCGTGTATGGGCTGGAGGGAGACTCCAGACTCCTCTGCAAGGTGGAGGCCCTTGTATCCCAGCCATCAGCCACACTCCTGGCTCAGACTGCCTAGTTCTCCCCACACACTACTAAATGAGGGTTTTCCCCGGAGAATCACCCACAGAAATCCAGATGCCTGCCCAGGAGAGGACTTATTAGATTGTCTGAATGACCAGCGGGAGACTGCAGGGTGGGGTGAGTACCTCTGCCATGGCAAAGACTGTGTTCTTCAAGGGTCAAGCAGAGAAGGAGAAAGGGGCTGTATTTGGGGCTTGCTAAGAGATGCTTGCAGGGAAAGAGGTTCTGGGCCCTGAAAGTCTATAGGGTGGACCACTTTTTTTTTTTTTTGCAGTTTTCGGCAGGCGCTGGGTTTAAATCTGCCACCTCCCGCATATGGGGCCGGCGCCCTACTTCTTTGAGCCACAGGCGCCACGCAAGGGTGGACCACTTTAAGAGAAGAGAGGAATAGGGCAGGGAATGGAAGAGGTTAAGTCAGGTCAGAGCCCCCTCTGTAGTTGTGAGGCCCCGAGTGGCTCCCCAGAGAGCTCACACATGCTACTCTGGAAGACCTGAGGTTGTTCCTCAGACATGCCCAGCACACTCCTGCCTCAGGGCCTTTGTGGCTCCCTGGGTGTTCCTCAGACATGCCCAGCACACTCCTGCCTCAGGGCCTTTGCACTGGCTCCCTGGGTGTTCCTCAGACATGCCCAGCACATTCCTGCCTCAGGGCCTTTGCACTGGCCCCCTCCCTCCATCTGGAGCGCTCTCCTCCAAGATAGCTGGGCATGGTGGTACACACCTGTAGTACCAGCTGCTCTGGAGGCTGAGGCAAGGAGGATCGTTTGAACCCAGGAGTTCAAGGCTGTAGTAGGCTATAATCCAGCCACTACACTCTAGCCTGGGTGACAGGGTGAGATCCTGTCTCTAAAAAAAAAAAAAAAAGAATGGAATAGAATAGAATATAAAAGAAATTGAAAAGAATATAAAATATCAGAGCCCACTGCAGAGCTGGGGTATCATTGCCTGAAGCTTTGTTTACGTTGCACATTGCACAATCATGCAATTCAGCCGCAGATGTCCTGAGAAGCTAAGTACGTGCACACACATAAATGGTAAGA
>CAUYON010169876.1:0-13425 GCA_963573935.1 Arctocebus calabarensis
TATTGTGATACATCCTTGTGTAAGTCTATTACTTAGGTTCTCTGTAGTGGTGTAAGAATTTTATTTATTTATTTATTTATTTTTTGAGGCAGAGCCTCAAGCTGTCACCCTGGATAGAGTGCTGTGGCATCACAGCTCACACAAACTCCAACTTCTGGGCTCAAGTGAGTCTCCTGCCTCTGCCTCCCAAGTAGCTGGGACTCTAGGTGCCCGGCACAACACCCGGCCATTTTTTGGTTGCAGCCGTCATTGTTGTTTGGCAGCCCCGGGTGGATTCGAACCCGCCAGCTCAGGTTCCTCAGCCCATTGAGCCACAGGCGCCAAGCCTATTTATTTATTTTTTGTAGAGACAGTCTTGCTTTATCGCCCTTGGTAGAGTGCTGTGGCATCACACAGCTCACAGCAACCTCCAATTCCAGGGTTTAGGCGATTCTCTTGCCTCAGCCTCCCGAGTAGCTGGGACTACAGGTGCCCGCCACTACGCCTGGCTGTATTTCTGTTTTGCAGTTCAGCGGAGGCTGGGTTTGAACCTGCCACCTTCAGTATATTGGACTGGTGCCCTACTCGATGAGCCACAGGCGCCGCCCCCATTTTTCCTTTGTAGAGGTGGCAGGGGCTATATAGAATGCGTTATTATGAGCCAGGGTACCCCAAGGCAGCATTTGTTCCTTTTTTTTTTTTTTCCTTAAGATAGAGTCTGGTAGAATGCTGTGGTGTCACAGCTCACAGCAACCTTAAACTCTTGGGCTTACGTGATTCTCTTGCCTCAACCTCCCAAGGAGCTGGGACTACAGGCAGCTGCCACAATGCCTGGCTATTTTTTTGTTGTTGTTTTTTGCAGTTGTCATTGTTTAGCAGGCCCAGGCTGGGTTCAAGACCGTTAGCCCCAGTGTATGTGGCTGGTGCCCTAAACAATGAGCTACAGGCACTGAGCCAGCATTTTTGTTCCTTATATCCTAGCACGCTTACAAGAGCTTTGACCTCAGAAAAAACTGTCTTCAGCAATTATTTTTTTCTTAAACCATTTTATTTATTTATTTATTGAGACCAGGTCTTTTTCTGTTGTTCGGGGTAGAGTGCACTGTTGTGATCATAGCTCACTGCAACTTTACACTCCTGGGTTTAGGTTGTTCTGCCTCAGCCCCTAAGTAAGCTAGGACTATAGGTGTGCGCCACCATGCCAGCTAATTTTCCAATTTTTGTAGAAGATAGGGTTGTATTATGTTGCTCAGTTGTTTTTTTTTGGAGAGAGAGAGCCTTACTCAGTAGAGTGCTGTGGTGTCACAGCTCACAAACCTCAAATTATTGGGCTTAAGTGATTCTCTTGCTTCAGCTTCCTAAGTAGCTGGGACTACAGGTGCCTGCCACAACACCTGGCTATTTTTTTGTTGTAGCTGTTGTTTGCAGGTCTGGGCCAGATTTGAACCCACCAGCCCCAGTGTATGTGGCCGGTGCCCTAGTCGTTGAGCTATAGGCGCCAAGCCATATGCTGCTCAGTTTGGTCTTGAACCCTTGGCCTCAAGCGATCCTCCCTCAGTGTCCCAACATACTGGGATTATAGGCATGAGCTACCATGCCCAGCCCATTTTAACCATTTTTTTTTTTTGTAGAGACAGAGTCTTACTTTATCGCTGTTGGTAGAGTGCAGTGGCGTCACACAGCTCACAGCAACCTCTAATTCCTGGGCATAGACGATTCTCCTGCCTCAGCCTCCGAGAGTAGCTGGGACTATAGGCGCCTGCCACAACGCCCGGCTATATTTCTGTTTTGCAGTTCGACTGAGGCAGGGTTTGAACTCGCCACCTTTGGTATATGGGGCTGGTGCCCTACTCGCTGAGCCACAGGCGCCGCCTGGGCTCAAGCAATTCTCCTGCCTCTGCCTCCCAAGTACCTGGGACCATAGGCGCCTGCCGCAATGCCCGGCTATTTTTTGGTTGCAGCCGTCATTGTTGTTTGGCGGGCCCAGGCTGGATTCAAACCCGCCAGCTCAGGTGTACGTGGCTGGCGCCTTAGCCCATTGAGCCCAAGGTGCTGAGCCTTATATTTTTATAGTATAAAATCTTACAGTTTATTAATATGACCTGTTATTTCTAGGTTTGTAATGTTTTTAAATGCAATTATATGGTATCTTTCTAAGCTTCTATTTATAGTTATTTATTGCTATAGTAAATAGAAATTCAGGGTGGCGCCTATGGCTCATCAAGTAAGGCGCTGGCCCCATATACCAAAAGTGGCGGGTTCAAGCCTGGCCTCAGCTGAACTGCAAAACAGAAAAATAGCCGGGCCTCGTGGCAGGCGCTTGTAGTCCCAGCTACTCGGGAGGCTGAGGCAAGAGAATCTCCTGAGCCCAAGAGTTGGAGGTTGCTGTGAGCTGTGTGACGCCACAGCACTCTACGGAGGGGCGATAAAGTGAGAACTGTCTCCACCAAAAAAAAAAAAAAAAGAAATTCAGTTGATATTTTTGGGTACAATGGGCTACACCTGGGCTAATTGTCTGTATACCTGGAAACCTTGCTAAATTTGTTATTCTAATAGATTTTGTAGATTCTTTTTTTTTTTTTGAGACAGAGCCTCAAGCTGTCACCCTGGGTAGAATGCCATGGCATCACAGCTCACGGCAACCTCCAATTCCGGGCTCAAGCAAGTCTCCTGCCTCTGCCTCCCAAGTAGCTGGGACTACAGGTGCCCGCCACAACACCTAGCTATTTTTTGGTTGTAGTTGTCATCGTTGTTTGGCAGGCCCAACGGTGAATTTGAACCCACCAGCTCTGGAGTCTGTGGCTGGTGCCTTAGCCGTTGAGCTATAGGCACCAAGCCATGTTTTTATAGATTCTTTAAGGATTTTTCTACATATATAATTTTGTCATTTGTAAGTAATGAAAATTTATGTCTTCCATTTTAATTTTTACAATTTTCATTTCTTTTTTTGTCTTATGTACAGGTTAGAGCCTTTATTACAGTGCTGAATAGAAGTGGTAATAGTTGGTCTTGTTGCTGATCTTGGGTAAAGGAAAGCTTTCAATATTTAACCATTAAATAAAATATCTGTTCTTTGTTTTTTTATAGATCTTCCTTATTAGATTAAGGACTGTTGCCCCCTATTTTATTAAAGTATTTCCTTGGAGTTTTTTTTTTTTTTAAATGAATGAGTATTAAATTTTATCAAATGGTTGCTTTTTCTTTTCTTTTCTGTTTTTTTTTTTTTTTTGGTTTTTGAGACAGAGTCTCACTTTGTCACCCTTGGTAAGGTGCCGTGGCATCACAGCTCACAACAGCCTCAAAATCCTGGGCTTAAGCAATTCTCTTGCCTCAGTCTCTCAAGTAGCTGGGACTACAGGCACCTCTCACAACACCCAGCTTTTTTGTTGTTGCAGTTGTCATTGTTGTTTAGCCGACCTGGGCCAGGTTTGAACCTACCAGCCTTGGTGTATGTGGCCGGCACCCTACCCACTGAGTTACGGTCGCCAAGCCATCCTTTTTTCTTAAAATTGAGGTAAAATGGGCCTGGCATAGTGGCTCATGCCTGTAATCCCAGCACTGTGGGAGGCTGAAGCAGGTGGATTGCTTGAGCTCAGGAGTTTGAGACCAGCCTGAGCAAGAGCAAGACTCCATCTCTAAAAAATAGTTGTGGGCAGTACCTGTGGCTCAGCAAGTAGGGTGCTGACTCCATATACCGAGGGTGGCGGGTTCAAACCTGACCAAACTGCAAAAACAAACAAACAAACAAACAAACAAAAAGTAGCCAGGCGTTGTGGCAGGCGCCTGTAGTCCCAGCTACTCGGGAGGCTGAGGCAAGAGAATCACCTAAGCCCAGGAGTTGGAGGTTGCTGTGAGCTGTGTGACTCCACAGCACTCTACCGAGGGCGATAAGGTGAGACTCTGTCTCTAAAATAAAATAAATAAATAAATAATAGTTGTGCATTGTGGTGGCACCTGTAGTCCCAGCTACTTGAGAGTCTGAGTTAAGAGGATTGCTTGAGCCCAAGAGTTTGAGGTTGCTATGGGCTATGATGCCATGACATTCTACCAAGGGTGACTAAGTGAGACTTAGTTTCAAAACAAAAAAAATTGAGGTTAAAATTCACATAATGCAAACCTTAACTATTTTTTAAAGTGTACAATTCACTGGCATTAGTATATTCAAATTACTGTGCAACTGGCTTGGCGCCTGTGGCTCAACGGGCCAAGGCATCAGCCACATACAACTGAGCTGACAGGTTCGAATCCAGCCGGGGCCTGCAAAACAACAATGACGGCTGCAACCAAAAAATGGCTGGGTGTTGTGGTGGGCGCCTGTAGTCCCAGCTACTTGGGAGGCAGAGGCAGGAGACTTGCTTGAGCCCAGGAATTGGAGGTTGCTGTGAGCTGTGATACCATGGCATTCTACCCAGGGTGACAGCTTGAGGCTCTGTCTCAAAAAAACAAACAAACAAAAAAAACAAATTACTGTGCAACCACCACTCCTGTCTAGTTCCAAAACATTTTTATCACCCCAAAAGAAATTTTTTTTTTTTTTTTTTGCAGTTTCTGGCCAGGGCTGGGTTTTAACCCACCACCTCTAGCATATGGGACTGGTGCTCTACTCCTTTGAGCCACAGGCGCCACCCTCAAAAGAAAATTTTAAAACTGCTAGGCAATCATTCCCTATTTATCCTTTTCCCAAATCTTGGCAGTCACAATCTGCTTTCCATCTATATGGATTTATCTTTTTTTTTTTTTTTTTTTTTTTTTTTTTTGACACAGACCCGCCCCATAGCCCCGGGGGGAGAGTTGTTGCAAAACACCGCCCCCCCACCCAAAATTTTAAAACCGCTCGGCAATCATTCCCTATTTTTCCTTTTCCCCAAACGTGGCAGTCCAACACTGCGTTCCATCTATCTGGTTTTATCTTTTTTTTTTTTTTTTTTTTTTTTTTTGAGACAGAGCCTCACGCTATCGCCCTGGGTAGAGTGCTGTGACATCACAGCTCACAGCAACCTCCAACTCCTGGGCTCAAGTGATTCTCCTGACTTGCCTCCCAAGTAGCTGGGACCACAGTTTCCTGCTACAATGCCCAGCTATGTTTTGGTTGCAGCCGTCATTGTTGCTTGGTGGGCCCAGGCTGGATTCGAACCCGCCAGCTCAGGTGTATGTGGCTGGCACCTTAGCCGATTGAGCCACAGGCGCCAAGTCAATATATAGATTTATCTATTGTGGCTACTTCACACAAATAGAATCATATAATATGTACCTTTTTTGTTTGGCTTCTTTCACTTAGCACAGCATTTTCAAGGTTCAGCCATGTTGTAGCATATACTTCATTGTACTAATGAATGCTACTTAATTTTTCATAAACATAGAGTTGGGCTTTTAAAACAATATACCCTGACCATCTTTATCTTTTATTTGTTTGTTTATTTATTTATTTATTTTTATAGAGACAGAGTCTCACTTTAGAGCCCTCGGTAGAGTGCTGTGGCATCACAGCTCACAGCACCCCTGACTCTCTGGGCTTAGGCAATTCTCTTGCCTCAGCCTATCAAGTGGTTGAACTACAGGCGCCTGCCACAATGCCCGACTATTTTTTTCTTTTGTTGCAGTTTGGCTGGGGCTGAGTTCGAACCTGACACCCTCAGTATATGGGGCCAGTGCCTACCCACTGAGCCACAGGCACTAACCCATCTTTGTCTTTTAATTGGACTATTTAGCCCATTTATATTTACTGTAATTTATATTTGGATTTTTAATTTACCACCTTTCTCTTTGGCCCTTTAAATGTTTAGTGCTTTAGTATCTCTTTAATCTGTGAAATAGAAATTGGCCTATATGTTGTTTTAGGTACAAAGATTGGTTTGATTGCCATTACTAGCAGTGGGAAAAGTATTCCTTTTCCACATTCTTTAATGTTCCCTTTTGTGTTTAGGGACTGCCCATGAGTTCAAGAAGCATTTTGAACTGCCAATTTTGAAGGGTCGAGATGCAGCTGCCAGTGAGGCAGACAGGCATCTAGGAGAGGAGCGACTGCGGGAGCTCACCAGCATTGTGAATAGGTAATAACCCCAAATGAGGTCATCAGAATTGCTTTCCAAGCCATTCAAGGCCAATCCATTGGGGACTTGACCTATGTGGAGTCCTCAAAGGCTGGGATTCTAGGAAGTACATGGGATCTGTTCCCTGACTGTGGCCACTGGATAAATGGAGGTCTCTTATAGGACAAGTCTTTGCTTTCTTTCTCGCCTGGGCCCTGTGGTCTGGTTTTGGTCTGTTTACCAGTCTGCTGAGGAAGTCTCTGAAGGTGCTGGACTTCCTGAGCAAAATATACATTGGAGCATTGTTAGTACTTCAGAACCTTCTTATCAGTCTTAGACTTAAAGAACCAGGCTTCTCTCCCCAGGACCTATAAAAGATGTGAAAGAAGGATGTGGCTCTCAGGCTAAGAGAACCTAATATTTTTTCATGGGGTTTATATAACCTATGGGGTAGGTACATACATTCTGGACTCCTCTTTCCAGAGGAGGTATGCATAGTTCATGGCTTACATCCTAAAGGATCCTCTGGCCCTTCCCAACTGCCTGGCTACCTCTCTCTACCAATTTTGGATGATAGGAAGGAGAGTCAGGGTGGTTTTTTTTTTTTTTTTTTTGGCCAGGGCTGGGTTTGAACCTACCACGTCTGGCATATGGGGCCAGCATCCTACTCCTTTGAGCCATAGCACTGCCCAGAGTCAGTGTTTAAGAGATACTTCTTCCTTTTTCTTTTTTTTTTTTTTTTCTTTTTGTGGAGACAGAGTCTCACTCTATTGCACTCGGTGGAGTGCTGTGGAGTCACAGCTCACAGCAACCTCCAGCTCTTGGGTTCAAGCGATTCTCTTGCCTCAGCCTCCCAAGTAGCTGGGACTACAGGCACCCGCCACAGTGCCCAGCTAATTTTTGATGCAGTTCAGCCGGGGGCCAGGTTTGAACCCGCAACCCTCGGTATATGGGGTCGGTGCCCTACTCGCTGAGCCACAGGCGCCGCCCCCTTTTTATTCTTTTTGAGATAGAGCCTCAAGTGGTTGCCCTGGGTAGAGTGCAGTGGCATTAGAGCTCACAGCAACCTCCAACTCCTGGGCTCAAGCAATTCTCCTGCCTCCGCCTCCCAAGTAGCTGGAATTACAGGTGCCTGCCACACGCCCAGCTATTTTTTGGTTGCAGCCGTCATTGTTTGGTGGGCCCATGCTGGATTTGAACCTGCTAGCTCAGGTGTATGTGGCTGGTGCTTTAGCCGCTTGAGCCACAGGTGCTAAGCCTGAGAGATACTTCTTAAGTACCGGATCTTTATACTTCCTAGTGTACTCTGGAGTGTGGGGTTAATTTCTTTGAGTCTGGGGCCTTGTGGTAGCAGGCATTTGGTAAACTGCATGCAGAAACTGCCCTAAAGGCTTAATGGTTTGCAGCTTGCTTTTCCTGTTAGAGTTCCAACTTCTTTGGGAGATGTCAGATATGTGTTAAAGATCCACCAGCCAATGGTTGGATGTGGTGGCTCATGTGTTTAATCCTAGGATTTTGGGAGGCCAAGGCAGGTGGGGTTACCTGAGCTTACGCATTGGAGACTAGCCTGGGCAAAATCGAGACTCCCACCCCGGCACCCTCCCCCCCCTCGTCTCTAAACAGCTGAGCATTGTGGCAGGCGCCTATAGTCCCAGTTACTCAGGAGGCTTAGACAAGATCATCACTTGAGCCCAAGAGTCTGAGGTTGCTGTGAGCTGTGACACTCTACTAAGGGCCACAAAAAAAAAAAAAAAAGAAAAGAAATAAGAAAAGATCAGCTAGCCCATTGAAGGGGAAGAAAAGATTTGTCAGTCTATGTTAGGCTATTTTGAAAGTCCTGTTCCCACGACTGAGACCTGATATAGATATCTTTGCCATAGGGCTGATGGGTTTCGTTTGATACTACAAAAGAGAGCCAGTATTTTTATTTTTTTTAGACAGAGTCTCACTTTGTCGCAGTTCATAGCAACCTCAAACTCTAGGGCTCAAGCGATTCTCTTGCCTTAGCCTCCCAAGTAGCTGGGACTATAGGCATCTACCAAAATGCCTGGCTATTTTTAGAGACGAAGTCTCGCTATGGCTCAGGCTGGTCTTGAACTCGTGAGCTCAGGCAGTTTACCCACCTCGGCCTCCCAGAGTGCTAGGATTACAGGTGTAAGCCACCGTACCTGGCTAAGAGAACTAGTCTTTTTTTTTCTTTTAAGAGACAGAGTCTCTTATTGCCCTCAGTAGAGTGTGCCGTGGCATCACATATCACACTGCTCATAGCAACCTCCAACTCCTGGGCTTAGGCAGTTCTCTTGCCTCAGCCTCCCAAGTAGCTGGGACTACAGGCGACTGCCACAATGCCTAGCTATTTTTTTTTTTTTTTTTTTTTTTTTTTTGGTGTGGTTGTCATTGTTGTTTGGCAGGCCTGGGCTGGGTTTGAACCCACCAGCTCTGGTGTCTGTAGCTGGTGCCCTAGCCTCTGAGCTATAGGTGCTAAGCCTCCTTTTTCCCTTACCTCCTTACCTTGTTTTCTGTAGGTGCCTGATACGGAGGACATCTGATATTCTTTCTAAATACCTGCCTGTGAAGATTGAGGAGGTGGTTTGTTGTAGGTACTGAATTTAACTGAAGGATGTGGAATTAGTGTGTCAAAGCTTAGCTTCTGAAGTATGACTGGGCTTTCAAGATGCAGAAATGTGGTTGAGCTTTTCGCACTAATGTGGGTGCCTTTTTTCAGGCTGACACCCCTTCAGACTGAATTATACAAGAGGTTTCTGAGACAAGCTAAGCCAGCAGAAGAATTGCGTGAGGGCAAGATAAGTGTGTCTTCCCTTTCTTCTATCACCTCGCTAAAGAAGCTTTGTAATCGTGAGTTGGGCTTGGGTCCTACTCTGTGAGAGTGAGCAATGGAGGGTAGGCTTCTGTAGTAGCCCAGCAACCTTCACTAAAACTTGTCTGGACTCCTTATAGAAACACGATTCCAGGGCCGGGCACGATGGCTCATGCCTGTAATCCTAGCACTCTGAGTGGCTGAGTCTGGTGGATTGCTTGAGCTCAGGAGTTTGAGCAAGAGCAAGACCCAGTCTCAAAAACAAGCCAGGTGTTGTGGGTGCCTATAGTCCCAGCTACTCTGGAGGCTGAGGCAAGAGAATGGCTTGAGCCTAAGAGTTTGAGGTTGCTGTGAGCTATGATGCCATGGTATTCTACTGAGGATGACAAAGTGAGACTCAGTTTCCAAAAAAGAAAGAAAAAAGAAACATTCTGCCAGACATGGTGGCTCATGCCCGTAATCCCAGCACTTGGGAAGCTGAGGCAGATGGATTGTCTGAGCTCATGAGTTGGAGGCCAACCTGAGACAGAGTGAGACCCTGTCTCTAAAAAATAACTGGGCAGTGTGGTGGGCGCCTGTACTCCCAGCTACCTGGGAGGCTGAGCTAAGAGAATGGCTTGAGCCTAAAAGTTTGAAGTTACTGTGAGCTAAATGCCATGGCACTCTACCAAGGGTGATCAAATGAGACTCTTGTCTTTGAAAAAAAAAAAAGAAACATTATTCCAATGATTTCAACCCTACCCAAGGCATGAACTCTGCATTGTGGCTTCTGTGACCTAGGCCCAATGCTTTGGAAAGTTTTGTATATCTTCTGTACAGTCCCTGTTTGATGCTTGGGATATACAGGACTCTGTGTGTGTGTACCAACACATAGTCAGGCTCATATAAAATACTGGGTAGAAGGGAAAATAACGAAGAAACCTTGCCCTCTGTGTGATAGCTCCCTTCCTGTTGAGAGAATGCACCAATAAGCAGATTGTCCATGGATGGTCCCAGGTGGCACTGACTACACCCTGTTGGAATTTGGGAGGTGAAGACCAAGCCTGATGCTGAGGAATACCTTCTGGACTGGGCTTCTAGAGGGACTTCTAGTGAGCATTGATGTGGAAACTTCAGAAGACAAAGTACCTGGAATGTTTTTTTTTCTTCCAGATCCAGCTCTAATCTATGACAAGTGTGTGGAAGAGGAGGCTGGCTTTGAAGGTGCCTTGGACATATTCCCCCCTGATTATAGCTCTAAGGGCCTAGAGCCCCAGCTGTCAGGTGAGCCATTTCCTACCAGCATTTCAGTCTTCTAGGGGTGAGAAAAGGGTGGTAGATTCTCTTTGTGCTTAAGCTGTCCTTCAAGGCAGTATATCAAGAGTAAGAATCCTAAGCTATTGGGATGGCCAGTAGGGTGCTAATGATTGTTTTCTTCCCAGGTAAGATGCTGGTCCTTGACTATATTCTGGCAGTGACCAGAAGCCGCAGCAGTGACAAAGTTGTGCTGGTGTCCAATTATACTCAGACATTGGATCTGTTTGAGAAGCTCTGCCGGGCTCGAAGGTAGGAAGCCTAGCCAGGACGCTAAAGAGGTGTGCCTCCCCTATTACCCCTCTGGTAAGATTAGGTGTGCTGATTGGTGGATGCAGGCTAAGATATGGGTGCATGAGAGATTTCCCTAGAGATATCGTGTTCCTTTATTGGTGTTATGGTCTCAGCTCCATCTCTAAGCAGAATGTCCCCTAGTCCCTCATGTACTCTCATAGGAACAGGGTCCTGGTCCCAATCTCTCTCCCTTCCCCTCCCTTTGGGAGTTTAAAACCTCAGGCATGGTTAGTCCAGTTCCTTCATTAGCTCTGACTCAAGGGACTCTTCTTTCTTCTTCAGTCTTAATCTTGGATCTTCCTTCAGGTACTTATATGTCCGCCTGGATGGCACAATGTCCATTAAGAAGCGAGCCAAGGTTGTAGAACGCTTCAATAGTCCATCGGTAAATGCACAGCCCGTGTCCCCATACCATCAATGCAGTGACATCAGAATTAAGGAACTCCCAGATGTCTGTTCCCCCGCCCCGTAGATGTGGTGAGGTTAGGCTGGTTGGTGATGGCTGGGTTAGAAACTGACTTTATTGGTTGGGTATTTGGCTGGTGTTCTTCCCAGTTGGTCTGAGTGTAGAAATACAGAGGTATGAGAGAGCTCTGAGTTGTGTGTGCTGAGTAGGATCCTAGTTTAGGCTCTAAGAGGTTATTTTTCTCCTGCTCCCTCTCTTCCTAGAGCCCTGACTTTGTCTTCATGCTGAGCAGCAAAGCTGGAGGCTGTGGCCTTAACCTCATTGGGGCTAACCGGCTAGTCATGTTTGACCCTGACTGGAACCCGGCCAATGATGAACAAGCTATGGCCCGGGTCTGGCGTGATGGTCAAAAGAAGACCTGCTATATCTACCGCCTGCTGTCTGTAAGGATGGTGATAGTGGACAGAGTAGGGGTGGGTCATGGAGTAAGACCTTCAGGATCATATTGAATTATTTCTCAGTGCCTCTTGCCTCTCTGCTCTAGAACCCTTTATTCTTCTGTTCTCCTTTTCCTTCTCTCTGTTCCCCCAAACCCTCTTACTGTGCTGAGAGTATAGTTCATCCTTTTCATGGGACACCTGCTTTCCTTCATACCCAATTTCTTCTGTGCCACTTACTTGTAGTCTTCTAACACCTTGTGTCCCCCTGGCATTCCCCTAGTTCTCATTTACCACTTTTAGTATATCCATCCCATAGTTCCTTTGCAGCTCATGTTGTCTGATGTGATGCCCTCTTTTCTTTCTTGCTACAGTCATCTATCCTCTGCTGTGTTCCTAATTCATTGATGACTTTGGACACCAGCTCAGCCTTCATTTCTTTCCCAAATCCAGTGATCATCCTGGCTAATTTCAAGGACGATGCAGTTATCCAGCATGCTGGCCTTCATGTTTCTTTAATATTATCTCTAATGACCTTACCCCTCCTCATTTAATTACTCCAGTGGTCATGCTGTGGAACTTGTAGTACCCAAAACTTTATAACATTCTACTCTCACTTTCTGTCCTTTCAGCTTTCTCATACCCTCTATATGGGTTCTGTTTCAACTTAATGTCCTTAAAACCTGTTCCCTGGCCATGCGACCCCCTTCCCCCACTATTTTGGTTTGACTTTTTTTTTTCCCTATTAAAGAGATAGGCTCTCACTCTCCCAGGCTGGAATGCAGTGGCATTTATCATACTCACTGTAACCTCAAACTCCTGACCTCAAGTGATCCTTCTGCCTTGGCCTCCCAGAGTGCTGGGATTATAGGCATAAGCCACTGTGGTGGCTCTGACTTCCTTTTTTATCCAGCCCAATCCTCATCATGCATCCTTTCCCAATACCCATTCCACTTGGATTGTTCTAGCTATTTTTTGGCTTTAATGCCAGGTGAATTTTGCATTTACAAATTGGTACCAATGCAAATTCATGTTCTCCTTTTTGGGCAGAGCCATATCTCATTTCCTTCAAGAGCCACTTCAAGTCTTCACCACTTCCTTCAAGTTTCCTACTTAAAACTTTGGCAAGAAAATGTAGAATACCTGGTATGAATTCTCTGATCTGCTTTTCTTCCTTAAATCTCTATACCTGAAATTTCCTCCCCATGTTAGAGGAAGAGGATTCCCTTCCCTTCTATTTGAGGTTCATTCTTCTAGCTAGTCTAAACTCCTTTCCCATCCAATGCTTTCTGTCTTTTTTTTTTGAGATCTTACCTACCCAGTTACCCTGGGTAGCATGCCATGGTGTCATAGTGCACAGCAACTTCAAACTCCTAGGTTCACGAGATCCTCCTGCTTCTGCCTCCCAAGTAGCTGGCACTACAGGTGCCTGCCATAACATTTGGCTAGTTTTTATTATTTAAAAATATATATTTTTTTAATTTTTAATATAGGCAGGGTCTCACTCTTGCTCAGGCTGGTCTCAAACTCCTGAGCTCAAGCGATCTACTTGCCTCAGCTTCCCAGAGTGCTAGGATTACAGGCATGAGCCAACGTGCCCAGCCACCACAATGGCTTTCTTAGTTAACAACTACTTTATCCTCCTAAAGTCTATAATCATGCTCAAGTAGCTCCCACCTTAAAAACGAAGTAATTTTAGCAACAATGAGAACTGCAACAAAAAAAAATACAGCAGATGCCTGTAGTCCCAGCTACTTGGGAGACTTAGGCAAGAGAATTGCTTATAAGCCCAAGAGTTTGAGGTTGCTGTGAGCTATGATGCCAAGGCAGTCTACAAAGGGCAACATAGTGAGACTCTATCTCAAAACAAACAAAAAAACTAATTTTTCAACTCTGTCCTATTCTAACCACTACTTGTGTTATTTTCCATCCATTTACTGTTAAAGTTTTCCTAAGTCTGGCTCGGCGCCTGTGGTTCAACGGTCTAAGGTGCCAGCCACGTACACCTGAGCTATCGGGTTCGAATCTAGCCCGGGCCCACCAAACAACAATGACAGCTGCAACCAAAAAATGGCCAGGCGTTGTGGCGGGCGCCTGTAGTCCCAGCTACTTGGGAGGCAGAGGCAGGAGACTCGCTTGAGCCCAGGAATTGGAGGTTGCTGTGAGCTG
>CAUYON010169877.1:0-15257 GCA_963573935.1 Arctocebus calabarensis
CCCCTCACCACCCCAACCCCCCCCCCCCCCCCCCCCCCCCCCCCCCCCCCCCCCCCCCCCCCCCCCCCCCCCCCGCGTCCAGTTAGTTAGAAGCACTGCCATGTTGCTTTAATTACTCCTGTTTCTGTGGATGACTACCCCTATTATTTCTAAGCTACAATTCACTGAAACAGTGCTTTAAAGTGGTTTTTTGGGCTCGGTGCCCATGGCTCAATGGACTAAGGCGCCAGCCACATACACCTGAGCTGGCGGGTTCGAATCCAGCCTGGGCCCGCCAAACAACAATGACGGCTACAACCAAAAACTGGCTGGGCATTGTGGCGGGCGCTTGTGGTCCTAGCTACTTGGGAGGCGGAGGCAAGAGACTCACTTGAGCCCAGGAATTGGAGGTTGCTGTGAGCTGTAATGCCATGGCACTCTATCCAGGGTGACAGCTTGAGGCTCTGTCTCAAAAAAAAAAATAAATAAATAAATAAAAATAACGTGGTTTTTTTGTTGTTTTTTTTTTTAAGGCAGTCTCATTTTGTCGCCCTTGCTAGAGTGCCATGGCATCACAGATTACAGCAATCTCAAAGTCTTGGGCTCAAGCAATTCTCTTGCCTTAGCCTCCCAAGTAGGTGCGACTACGGGCACCCGCCACAACGCCCTGTTAGAGATGGAGTCTCGCTCTTGCTCAGGCTGGTCTCAAACCTATAAGCTTAAGCAATCTACTCACCTTGGCCTCTAAGAGTACTAGGATTACAGGCGTGAGCCTCCGCACCTGGCCTAAAAGTTATTTTTATTTGCATTTTCCATGCAGGAAAACTTTTCAATAAATAAACTTAGAAACAGGTAAATACATTAGCTGGGAGTTTTCAAGAGAACATTTAAAACCAAAATTGTTTTATAAAGAAGTTGTTTTTTTTTTTTTAGAGGGAGAGTCTCACTTTGTTGCCTTTGGTAGAGTGCTGTGGCATCACAGCTCACAGCAACCTCCAACTGCTATGCTTACGTGATTCTCTTGCTTCAGCCTCCCAAGTAACTGGGACTACAGGCACCCACCATACTGCCTGGCTATTTTTTGTTGCAGTTTGGCCAGGCCCAGGTTTGAACCCTCCACCCTCAGTATATGGGGCCGGTACCTTACCCACTGAGCCATAGGCACTACCCTCATAAAGAAGTTTTAATGAACTGGTTCCATGCTATAGGCTTCAGATTTCAAGCAGGTATTAAACCAAAAAGCAAAAATACCCTAAACAGCAAATAGCAAGTATTAGCTACAGACTGCATAAATAATATACTATATATATATGTATATATTTACAGGTGTATTTAAAATACATTTGACAACAAATTAAATATAAACTCATTTTTAGATGTTACTGATTTAACAGTCTTTGTTTTTGACATTTTCTCTTTTCCCTGTCAATGGATGTTAAAAGTATAATTATGGTTATGGGAAGGTTCAAAAATTATTAAGTAAAAGGGGTCCTTAAGTCTCAAAACAGTCAGAAAACAGCTTTTTTATTAAATGACATCAGAAAACAAGGGTAAGCCAGGCACAGTAGCACGCTCCAGTATTCCCAGCTATGCTAGAGGCTGAGGTAGGAGGACTTGAGTCCAGGAGTTTAAGACCAGCCTAAGCAACATAACGAGACCCATCAAAAGAAAAAAAAAAAAAAAGAAAGGGTAATTGTCTTACTTCTTTTTTACACAGGGTTTCTTACCTTATTAGACACTGTCCAGAATTGGCGCTCAGAAGTCATACCATGTAATTCAATTAAAATCTGTCGAATCCTCCAGGGATCCACTGACAATATAAGCTGATGTTCCAACTGGCCAATGTTGACACTTGCTGAGGCTAAGAAGGAAAAAAGAGATTTCTATTTCAATAATAATTTAAGTTAAAGATATACATAAACCTATAAAAATGAGAATGACAATTTAACTGTGAGAAATTATGTATGTTTGTATTGTATCTATAAAGTAAAAGCAGTTATCAACTTGAGAACTGATGCATTCAACATCATGTAAATTACATATTAACTTCAATCCTCGTGTAGAAAACCTAAGATATTTGTATCATAACTGTTTTTAATAAATGAATGTAGTTTAAAAATATAGTGAAAAAGTAAACAAAAGTAAAACTCAATTAGTTCAGGAAAAGAACTATGTGGGGCATATGGAAAGAATTAACATAGATATAGATTCCTACTTCTGAACATAATGTGTTAACAAAAGATGTATAAAATGTTAATTTAAAGTAATAAACATTAAGAATGCGTAGTTTGTAATTGGAGAGGAAAAGAGGAAAATTCCCTTCCCAGAGAACCAAAAAATGGTCATTAAAATCCCTAATGTTGGGTGGCACCTATGGCTCAAAGAAGTAGGACGCTAGTCCCATATGCCGGAGGTGGCAGGTTCAAACCCAGTCCCAGCCAAAAACTGCCAAAAAAAAACCCAAAAAAACCTCATGTTAGCTATCAGACAGTCTTCAATAATGCATTTCCAAATGCATTTTGTATTCATTAATGGCAAGGATTAAAGTAGCTAACATTCTGCTTTTGTTGAACCAAATGAATTGTCTCATCTACATTAAATTTTGAAGCTTATGTTTTTTATTATTGAATAGCACTGCACTTTTTGTTTAGATCTGCAAATTAGGGCAAAAATGAAAGAAAAACATCAATAAGGCAAAAATGGCAATGTTGCCAAAGGTGAATGTGTAGCCAGCACAGAATAGCAGAGTTACAGGCTGAAATGCATGAAAACTTTTTTGTTAGCATTGTTTACCACTTACCTCCCCAGTTTTCTTTTTACTTCTAAGAATATATTTGCAGTAGTATTACCTTGGTCTATTTGACCAGCTACCATCTTTTATGTATTTATGCCTAAATTTTCATTAACCATGGGCTCAGCTGTTCCGGCACCTATCTGCTTATACAGAAATCTAACTATAGAAGAAAGCCAAATTTCTATTAATTACCAACATAGTATAAACTAAAAGAAGAGGACATCTTCAAATATATTGCAATGTCAATTTAAATAGTGGGGCAAACATGAAAAAATGCTCATCATCCTTAATCATCAGAGAAATGCAAATCAAAACCACTTTGAGATATCATCTAACTCCAGTAAGATTAGCCCACATCGGGCTCGGCACCTGTAGCTCAGCGGGCTGAGGCGCCAGCCAGAACACCTGAGCTGGTAGATTCGAATCCAGCCTAGGCCCACCAAACAACGACGGCTGCAACCAAAAAATGGCCAGGCATTGTGGCGGCGCCTTCAGTCCCAGCTACGTGGGAGGCAGAGGCGGGAGACTCGCTTGAGCCCAGGAATTGGAGGTTGCTGTGAGCTGTGATGCCACAACACTCTATCCAGGGTGACAGCTTGAGGCTCTGTCTCAAAAAAAAATAATAATAATAATGACTGATTCTGTTTCCAAATTCTTCCTAATTTATAGACTAGAAGTCCAGCAGTGCTTGCCCAATATATAATTAAAGTTGTTTATGAGCTTGTGCAGGGGCTCACACTTGTAATCTTAGCACCCTGGGAGGCCAAGGCCAGAGAATGACATGAGTTTCAGGATCTGGAGACCAGGCTGAGCAAGAGTAGGACCCTGTCTCCACTAAAAATACAAAAATTGCCTAGGCCAGGAGGCTGAGGCAGGAGGATTGCAGGAGCCCCTGGAGTTTGAGGTTATAGTGATATCACTGCACTCTACCCAAGGTGACAGAGTAAGACTCTGTAGAGTCAAAAAAAAAAAAAAACTATTTATGTTATTATGAGAATAAGAAGTTTTTTTTGTTTTTTTTTTTTGGTTTTTTTTTAAGACAGTGCCTCAAACTGTCACCCTGGATAGAGTGCTGTGCCATCACAGCTCACAGCAACCTCCAATTCCTGGGCTCAAGCGAATCTCTTGCCTCCGCCTCCCAAGTAGCTGGGACTACAGGTGCCCGCCACAACTACCGGTCATTTTTTTTTTTTTGGTTGCAGCCATCGTTGTTTGGCGGCCCGGGTTGGATTCGAACCTGCCAGCTCAGGTATACGTGGCTGACGCCTTAGCCTGTTGAGCCACAGGCGCCAAGCCAGAATAAGAAGCTTTTTAACAACTCTTCATGGTTTGCTTAGTGAGTCTCAAATTATTCATGTTCTGGAAAAGCAGAATAACAAACATTTATTCCGTATATTTTTCTTCACGTGTGAGGCATCTATCCCTTGCCACCTCCTGCTGGAACTCCTACTTTTTTCTCACCCCCAAATTTAAGTATTTATGTTACTTATTTTTATTAAAGGAGAATTTGTAATTTTGGGGGGGACTTAGGGTTGGACCCCTGTCTTGCTCTCTTAGGTATCCTCAGACAGTGGTTCTCCAATTGTGGGTCCCTGGACCATTAGCCATAAGCAATACCTGGGAACTTTTTAGAAATGCATATTTTCAAACCCACTCTAAGCCTAGTGAATAAGAGACTCTGGGGGTACCCATAGATCTGTGCACTCCCATGTTCTCCAGGTAACTCTGATATGTGCTACAGTTTGAGAACTTCTGCTTCAGGGAGTTCTTGTCCCTGGGTCCCAGCCTCAGGAGGTTCTCAGAGTTGCTGACAGTAACCAGCCTGGTCCACAGTAAGTCTTTATAGCTGCACATAACACCCTGTTACTTTAGCCACATGATCTCTTCCTGACCTGCCTAATGCTGGCTATTTTCTTTGACTCAAATCTGTCATCATAGCCTGTGGGCCTCCCGTTACTGTGGCCTGTCAGGCTGGATTTTATCTGAGCAGCTGCAGTAGGGTTGGTCTAACATCCCCATCACCTGCCCCCAGTGAACTTATCTTGCCCTAAGTTAAATCCCCTTTGGGTTTCTCCTTAAGTTAACCCTACCATTCCCAATCCTGACAAAAGATATGACACACATCTTAATAACTAATTCAAAGCAGAGGTTCAAAGGACAGACAACACACAAATGCTTGGGTTGTTTAGAATTCATAAGAAGGAGAAAGGATGGGAAGAGACTTTTTGCTATTATATCTATTTATATTCTCTGATTTTTGAGCAAGATGAATGTGTTACCTACTTAAAAATCATTATGTTTAATTATTCTCAAAAATGCATAGTAGAAATTAAAATAGGGAAAATTTCCTGTAAGAAGTGAGTTATGAATTTCATCTAGAATTGTGCAAGGGGCAAAGGTTATTGATGAAGAGAAGGGAGCACATTCCAGACGAGAAAAGGAGAGTGGTAACCAGGCTAGTGCAATCCACAGAGACTGCAGAGAGATGGGGTCAAGAGCCAGTGCTAACTGATGTCATTGTACCAAATTGTGCTGTTTTTGACAACTGTGTTTAGGTTGTAGAATTGCACTGAAAGACAGAGATGAGAAAACAGATGAAGAACCGGATGGGCCATACTCAGAAGATGAGATGTTAACACACAGAGGGCTTCGGAGGACGCAAAGCATGAAATCTGTGAAAACCAGCAAAGGCCGCAAGGAGGTCAGTCGAGTACAGAGTTGTTTTCCTAAGGATTAATATTAAGGGATTTCCCTACTGATGATCTTTTAGGGTATTAATGATCCATAAGTGAAGGATTGGAAAGGTAGAGCAGCAGTCATATGAAAATTCTTTATTCAGATCAGATGTGGTAGGACTGCAGGAAATTTTGAAAAAGGTAAATTCCTAGTCTTCCAATCTAAGTAGAAAATGGTATTTCCACACAGCAAATTACATGATTACTGTGACTACCCAGTGCCAGCCCTCTGCATAAGCAAGAAAAGCAACTAACAAAATTAACTACTTTTGCTTTCAGTCAACCTAATATGATTATATAATAAACATTTATCTGTCTTAAACATTGTCTTTGTGCCCAGAAAGCAGGGAATTATAGTGAATGACCTCAAATCATTATGGCCAATCTTCACTGACATTATACTAGGCAAAATACAAATGATAACATTAATGCTTTTATTAGTTGTAAAAATAATCTACAATATATATCCAGTATAATACCAAATACATACATTTTATGTCTCATACCCACTGTGCATAAGTAGTAGGATAATTGAATTTTTTTATCAGAAAGGTTTTTTAAATGTCTGTAATTATTAATAATTAAATCTTATTTAATTGTTTTTAAAAATTAATTCTTAATACATTTCTCTCTTCAGGTACGGTATGGGTCACTAAAATACAAAGTGAAGAAGAGACCACAAGTATATTTTTAGTCATCTACACTTCAAAAATTCAAAATTTTGTGAATACATTGACTTCAATTTCTGACATGATATATTTGGGATCTATGCATTAAAATAATTGTGGCGGTGATAGGATTTATTTATCTTTAGATTGTGGCAGTGATAGGATTTGCTTTCATGAACTTAAATCATTTTTATTTCTTTAACAATTTATTTCAAATACTGACTGCTAGGGGAGTTAGGCAACATGTATTAATACATATATATATATGTATATATATATCAGAAAGTATAGAAAATCATGTTATCTGTTTTCAAATTCATCAATAACATTAAGTGCCTGAGATACAAAATGAAACATAAGCCCACATTATACTTGAAAAGAGTCTTTTTATGGTTCAGGATAAATCAGCCTTTGTGGTGTTATATTGTGTTTACCTCCATTATCTATCACATGAGAATAGTAATTAAACAGGCCTCTGATCTGGCAGTAATATAACAAGGACATAATGTAAGAAAATAATGTATGATATTCTTTTTAAGTTTTTACTTTTAGAATACTTTTCTAGTTTTTCTACCACCAACTGAAAGTCTTTGAAAACCAGGTGTCCATATAGCACTTTTATTCCTGTGTAGTTTTGCACACTTGAAAATTGTTTACTTATTTTACAACTGTATATTTACTTTAAGTTTTATTGACATTGTCTTTATTGTTATTTGTCCTATTCTGACATGTCAAATTTATGCCTTAAATTATATCATCTCTTTCTCTGTGGGCTTCATTTGTTAAATTCACTGTATTTTAGTAATATAAAAATATATCTAATTGTTTAGTTTTAACTATTTTTAATTATCTTCTTAACAAATAAGAAATTTCTTAAGGGTGGCACCCGTAGCTCAGTGGGTAGGGCACTGGCCACACACACCGAAGGTGGCAGGTTTGAACCCAGCCCAGGCCAGCTAAAAAACAACAATGGCAACTGCAACAAAAAAAATAGCTGGGCGTTGTGGTAGGTGCCTGTAGTCCCAGCTACTTAGGAAGCTGAGGCAAGAGAATCAATTAAGCCCAAGAGTTTGAGGTTGATGTGAGCTATGATATCACGGCACTCTACCGAGGGTGACATAGTGAGACTCTGTCTCAAAAAAAATTAACCAGTTTTCCATATTTAGCTGTATAGAGTAGTTGAACTTCGTTTTTGTCAACACTGATTACATTTTCAGCCTTTAAAAACTGTAGCTTTCAGGCCAGGTACAATTGGCTCATGCCTATAATCTCAGCACTCTGGGAGGTTGAGGCCGGTAGATTGCATAAGCTCAGGAGTTCAAGACCAGCCTAAGCAAGAGTGAGACCCCATCCATAAAAAACAGCTGGGTATTGTGGCAGCTGCCTATAGTCCCAGATATTTGGGAGACTGAGGCAAGAGAAATCACTTGAGCCTAAGAGTTTGAGGTTGCTGTGAGCTGTGACACGATGGCGCTCTACCAAGGGTAGACAAAGTAAGACTCTGTCTCAAAAAAAAAAAAAAACAAAAGATAGCTTTTGTGAAATAGAGTCAGGAGACCAGTGTAACACTTAGGTCCCTTCTAATTCATAAAATTCTTCAACAACCAGTCCATTCACAAGCTTAGTATTAATATGTACTGATGATTTATAAATCTAGCTTCAACTAAAATAATTTGAAGCTCTTCCAGCTGAGATAATTTCCTGATTCTGTGCAAAATATAGACATCCTTATTCTTACATATTAGAAGTATTAGAAAAATTTCATTTGTTAATCAAAGAAGTTTTGAGTTATTGAACTCTGAGACTTTCTTAGCTTTCACTGATAACTATACATTGTGAACCCTAGTTCAATATAATTTTGGTGATGGTTTTAGTGATCAGTAATCACATTTGTACTTATTATGTTTGTTGTGAAAATTTACTTGACTCTTCTACGTGTTTACCCAAAAGAAAAAATAATGAGAGAGTTTCATGAGATCTTAGACCTTCCTCCTTTTTAAGAAATGAAACCAGCTAGTAATATATATTCAGGACCTCCTCTGAATATTGGCAGAGAACAGACTGTTTACTCAGGAGTACCTTGCTATAATACATACATTGTCTCTTGATACTGGTCTTAAAACTTTTGTAGATTATTTCACATTCTTGATATATAATACCTAGTAAAAATTCATTTAGTTTTTTTTTCTCCTACTGATTAACTCTACAAATAACACCATCTGTGTTTTCCTTGACTAATTTCTAGCCTCTGATTTCTAGTCAAAATTCCTATGAATTCTACTGTAAACTCTTCAAAGAGAGTTTTATTTATATTGCCCAGCACTAGACTTCTCAATACAAATGGGGCTTGTTTTTTGTACACAAAGTCAGTGTCATCTCAAATTGCCTAAAAAGGTCATGTATGTAACCACATATCAAAAACATTATCTGTGGGGGCAGAATTACATCATTTTTTTTTTCTTTTTTTGAGACAGAGCCTCAAGCTGTCACCCTGGAGAGAGTGCTGTAGCATCACAGCTCACAGCAACCTCCAATTCCTGGGCTCAAGCGAGTCTCCTGCCTCCACCTCCCAAATAGCTGGGACTATAAGCTCCCGCCACAATGCCCGGCCATTTTTTGGTTGCAGCTGTCATTGTTTGGTGGGCCCGGGCTGGATTCGAACCCGCCAGCTCAGGTGTATGTGGCTGGCACCTTAGCCTGCTGAGCCCATATAATTTTTTTTCTTTTTTTTTTTTTTTTGAGGCAGAGCCTCAAGCTGTCACCTTGGATAGAGTGATGTGGCATCATAGCTCACAGCAATCTAATTCCTGGGCTCAAGCGAGTCTCTTGCCTCCGCCTCCCAAGTAGCTGGGACTACAGACGCCCGCCACAACGCCCGGCCATTTTTTGGTTGCAGCCATCATTGTTGTTTGACAGGCCTGGGCTGGAATCGAACCTGCCAGCTCAGGTGTACGTGGCTGGCGCCTTAACCCGTTGAGCCACAGGCGCTGAGCCCATATAATTTTTTTTCTAATCTCAGTTTTATATCTATTCCTTAGTAAAGGCATATGCTGTTTTAAATTGTAGGAATTATTTAGCCCTTTATACTTTTACAATCAAAATGCTTCATCAAAGACACCACCAGTGGCTCTGCACCCATAGCTGAGTGGTTAGGGCACTAGCCACACACACCAGGGCTGGTGGGCTCAAGCCCGGCCAGGGCCTGCTAAACGATGACAACAACAACAAAAAAACACAGCCAGGCTATTGTGGTGGGCACCTGTAGTCCCAGCTATTTGAGAGGCTGAGGCAAGAGAATCACTTAAGCCCAAGAGTTGGAGGTTGCTGTGAGCGGTGACCCCAAGGCCACATAGTGAGACTCTGTCTCAAAAAAAAAGGGGGGGGCAGCACCTGTGGCTCATCCAGTAGGATGCTGGCCCCATATACTAAAGGTGGCAGGTTCAAGCCTGGCCTTGGCTGAACTACAAAACAGAAAAAAATAACTGGGCGTTGTTGCAGGCGTCTGTAGTCCCAGCTACTCGTGAGGCTGAGGCAAGAGAATTGCCTAAGCCCAGGAGTTGGAGGTTTCTGTGAGCTGTATGATGCCACAGCACTCTACCGAGATTGATAGAGTGAGACTCTGTCTCTACAAAAAAGAAGGTACCACCAGTCTCAAAGAAGTAGTGCAAAGCCTTCTCTTTAACTGTACTCTTTCGCATTCACAGTGCTTCCTTTGATACATCTTCTGTTACATCTTTGAACACAGTTGATATCATGTTGTTCTTGTATCACTTCTTTTCTTTCCTTAATATTTCTTAAATTTTGGTTTTATTCCCTGACATGTGTTTTAGCATGCCCCGTTCTTTGAATTTGTTCTAATAAGCTTATGCATTTTTGTTTAAGATAGAACAGGCCTTTTTTTTTTTTTTTTTTTTTTTTCAGTCTGCTTTTAAGCCTATGGATTTTAAAACAGGTAAATTATCCATAGTCTACAGTGCCTTGATTTTCCACTGCCAACTCATGGGGCCTGGCATTAGATACACAAACCTCTTTAGGGCACTATTTTGGTAGCTGTTCAAGTTTACCCAGAAATTGTAGCTGGTGTTTTATTTTACTATATATTCATTCAATTTGTTCATTAATATCTAACTATTTCTAGGGTCTGTTTAGGAGTAAGAATTCATCTGTTCTTTAGTTTACCGTATTTTTTTCTGGTATAAAAAGAGCCCAGAAGTCAGCCTTATTGCTAAGTAATTAATTATGTAAACCCATCTAGGTTCTATATAAGATCACTTCTATCTATTTCACATATATATATAAGAATTTGGCTAAAAAAAAATTATACTGCCTGCATTACTAATTGTAAATACTTAACTTTACTAATCAAGAGAACAAAATTATTAAAGTGTTTTCAGGGATCTTAGTCCATATGTCACCACCAAAGATTTTTACAGTATTAAAAAGTGTGTAAATATCCCAAATTTCTATAAAACATTACAGAATAATGTTACATATTATTCTTAGATAAATATTTTCTTGCTCTTTTTTTTAATAACAATCTGTGCTTTCCAAAAATGCTTGAACTTTTATGTTAAAAAATGTATACTATTTTATATTAAATATGATTCATTTGTATTCTTAATTGGAATGGACTAAAGTTTTATTTGATTTATCCTTATCTGGAAAATTAAAGAGTTTATATGTATTTAAAAATAATTTGCTATGTTTTCTACTGTTTGGGTTGATTCATTTGTGAAGTAATTTGATAAACTGAGAAAGTCATTGTTACTGTGGTATGCAGTGTATATTTCTTACTGTCATTTAAGACTAAAGCTTTCTGAAAGTATAGCTGTTTCCCCTAAATGTTTTTAAGATTTAATCTTTTAATAGTATTCTATGGATATGTGTATATTAACTCTTTTTTAAACATTGACCATGACTTAACATTTTGTCTTCTAGTATCTTTTAAATGTGTAAACTTCAATAGTTAAGAGAAAACAATTTTGCAACATTTTAATCTCTTTGTAAAGGCTACTTTTAAGCCCTACCAGTATGTGGGTAATTTTGCAAGTGTGTTTTTTGAAAACTTTAACATAAAATAAACTAATTTTATTAGTGGCAATTCGTATTTTTTTGTGTCTATAGAGTACATATTTTGGATTCCATGAATTGATATTATTTCTTATTGAGTATGTCTTGATTAAATAAGCAATGATACATGTACACACTTAAGATTACAAATCACCTGTAATCCTAGCACTCTGGGAGGCCAAGGCAGGTGGCTTGCTGAATGCAGAAGTTCGAGACTAGCCTGGGCAAGAGTGAAACCCCATCTCTAATAATAGCTGGGTGTTGTGGCTGGTGCCTACAGTCCCAGCTACTCAGGAGACAGGCAAGAAGATCACTGGAGCCCAATAGTTTGAGGTTGCTGTGAGCCTCAGCACCTACCAAGCACTCTACCAAGGGTGACAAAGTGAGACTCTGTCACAAAAAAAAGGTTACAAATCACAGAGCAGATTATAAAAATCATCTACATTCTGGAATGGTCATCCACAGGACTATGAAAGAAATACTGAGGGGTTGAATTTGGTTGTTAGAAAAGGAAGATAGGGGCAGCACTCTTAGCTCAGTGGGTGCTGAGTGGCGGATTCGAACCGGGCCCGGGCCTGCTAAGCAACCAAAAAATAGTCAGGCGTTGTGGCGGGCACCTGTAGTCCCAGCTACTTGGAAGGCTGAGGCAAGAGAATCACTTAAACTCAAGAGTTTGAAAAAAAAAAAAGAGTTTGAAGTTGCTGTGATCTGTGACGCCATGCCCAAGGCCCCATAGTGAGACTCTGTCTCAAGAATAAAAAAAGAAAAGGAAGATAGGAAAAACAATGAATACAGAAATCCTAGCCATCAGTTAGCTGTTTCAGGCATAAAATAAAACACAAAAAATTCAGATTTATGTATCCTGGAAATGTTCGAGGGTTCCATCTGTTTTAAAGTCAGACGTCTGTCTGCCTTACATTTAAGCTTTAGAGAGAAATTCTTGTTTGAAAAATTGTGTTGTTTCATTAGGATATATAATGTGTGTTAAAGTGTTTCTAGTCAGCTTTTAAAACAGAGATATACATATTTATTATAAGGTATATATTCATAATGAGCCAAAGAGGTTAGAAATTTAAGCCGCACGCAGTGGTTCACACCCATAATTCTAGCAATCTGGAAGGCTGAGGTTGGTGGATTGCTTAAGCTCAGGAGTTCAAGACCAGTCTGAGCAAAAGCAAGACCCTGTCTCTACTAAAAACAGAAAAACTGAGGCAAGAGGATCGCTTGAGCCTAAGAGTTGGAGGTTGCTGTGAGGTATAACACCACAGCACTCTATCCAAAGGGATAGCTTGAGAGTCTGTCTCAAAAAAGAAAAGAAATTTAAATATATTCTCAGGAATATATATAAACAGCAGCATGGTTTTTTTCAATGTTTTAGCTCCCTTAAAGTGGTTCCCTATTCTTAAAAGAAGAGATTGATGAAACAAAAATCATTTGAGAAGCTGATTCTTTGTTCCCTGGAAAACATTCTGTCCTCCTACCTACTTATCAGTATTCTAGCCTTGAAACACTCTTTGTAGTCTGGCTTTGGTAATGTTGTTTAAATTGCTTTTTATATAATACTTTGAATTGAAATTTTAAAGCACAGGATTAATTATCTGTGAGTGTAGGTTACTAAAGAAGTATGCTTGGGCAGCGCCTGTGGCTCATCAAGCAGGGCACTGGCCCCATATACCAAAGAAGGTGGGTTCAAACCCGGCCTCGGCCAAACTGCAAAAACAGAAAAATAGCCGGGCATTGTGGCGGGCACCCGTAGTCAGTTACTCGGGAGGCTGAGGCAAGAGAATCGCCTAAGCCCAGGATTTGGAGGTTGCTGTGAGCTGTGTGACACCATGGCACTCTACCAAGAGCAATAAAGTGAAACTCTGTCTCTACAAAAAAAAAAAGTATGCTCAACAAAAGCAGGAAAATCACCATGCTTACTCTTAGTTTACTCAACGACCCCCAATGAAGAGAAAGGAAAGCATGATGTTTTGGCAGTATGTGGAAATCTAATTAGCACCAATTTTTCTCATTCAGAAATATCTTTCGGTTACCTACTTTGTATATCAGGACTGTTATGTTCCTGCACAATGCCTGTATCCAAATAGGATAGCATAACAATTACTTTAAGGGAAATAATTCTTGCTTTTAATAAAATGAACTCATTGTTACCAAATTAATGTTTGGATTACTTGAGTATTATTTATCCTGGGATTTCTTCTAGGTTATTGAATAATTCATTTGGTTCTTTCAGAGAAATTATTGGTTTTTTTAATTCTTGGTTCCCTTCTTTCCCTCACCTCTTACATCCAATATAGTAATCCTTTTGGCTTTCTTCACAATATATCCTAAATGTGACCATGACCATTCCTCTCAAAAATCCTGCAACTTTCTTTCTTTTTCTTTTTTTTTTTTTTTTTTTTTTGTAGTTTAAGAGTGTCACTTTATCACCCGCAGTAGAGTGCTGTGGCGTCACACAGCTCACAGCAACCTCCAACTCGTGGGCTTAGGCGATTCTCTTGCCTCAGCCTCCCGAGTAGCTGGGACTACAGGCTCCCGCCACAACGCCCAACTATTTTTCTGTTTTGCAGTTTGGCTGAGGCCAGGTTTGAACCCGCCACCTTCAGTATATGAGGCCGGCGTCCTACTCCTTGAGCCACAGGTGCCACCCCCCTGCAACTCTCTTCAGTTCAAGCCATCATCATCATCACTCATTTGGATATATTGAAAACTCAGGGATTAACCTATACTTAAGAAAGAATTTCTTAAAACCTACTACGTTTTTGGTAACTTCACAGATTTTTCAAGGTGACTTAGCCTTTGGTTCATAGGACAGCCAGTTTTTTGTTTTCAACTGTTACCTTTGGGGAATACTTACCAAAAAAGAGAAGGCTATGAATAGAGAAGGTGAAGAACAAGAGCAGATGCTTTTTGCACATCCGTCTTGGAAGAAAAACGTTTCTCTTCGAAGCATTGTTTAATGCTAAGATTTGGAAAAGAAGAGTGAGGAGAGGAATTGACGAAGCCACGTTAGAGGGTCTGGCTGAATTCTAGGGTGTTTTGACATGATGCTATCTCAAAGTATGGGAAGCAGGTGAGGACAGATGTGAGCATTTCCCCCTCAGCAGTGCGAGGCCAAACCTAAGTTACACTAAACTTGAGGGTTACAATAGATCATGGCAGTGCCAGGAGTCAACAATAGTTATCTGGATTAGTCATCGCTCTCCAAAGAAATAGAACCAGTAAGATGTGTAGACAGAGATTTATTTCAAGGTATTGGCTCAGGTAACTGTGGAGGCTGGCAAGCTTAAAATCTGCCAGGTAGGCCAATACTCTGGTATTTTGAGTCCAAAGGCATTCTGCAGGTAGAATTCCCTTTTCATCTCATCAGCTATCAGATGAGGCCTACCCATGTTATAGAGATTATGTAATCTGTTTTATTCAGTCTACTGACTTAAGTGTTAATCTCATCTAAAAATATCTTCACAGTAACATAGACTAGTGTTTGACTAAATGTTTAGTTACCATGATCTCACCAAGTTGACACATAAAATTAACCATCACAGTATCCTTAAAATAAAATTTCAAAAGAACTCTACATCAAAATTCTAAGTCATTTGACTAATTCAGTACACAGAAATGATAACTCTTAGAATTTACTAACTTATCTTACAAAGAAAGGAAATATTGCAGCACATGGTTTATTTGGAAGAAGAATTATACTTTATAAGGTTTGCCATGCTCCTCACATTCAGTTGTGATAACTAAAACATATATCCATTTGTTTCACACTTTAGGAAGAGACATCTCTATTTTATATGTAAGGAAATCCAGACTCAATAGTGACCAATTGGGCGGCACCTCTGACTCACAGGGGTAGGGCACCAGCCCCATATGCCAGAGGTGACGGGTTCAAACCCAGCCCCGGCCAAAAACTGCAAAAAAAAAAAGTGACCAGTCTATGACCCCACAACAATGTTTGTGACTTCAGGCTCTTGTTAATTCTGTCACCTTTGGTAATCTTGGAGA
>CAUYON010169879.1:0-17907 GCA_963573935.1 Arctocebus calabarensis
GCTCTCCTGTAGAGCTATTCAATTCATTTGTATTACCGTCATACTGGTTTGTCACTTGTCAGGTACTTGTACTTGGTCACTATTAATACAAGTTAATTTACTACATCCATGATGTCATAACTGTTGCATTTTTAGAAGAAGAAGCTTAGAAAAATTACCTTAGTCACCAATACGACAATTAAAGGCTTATCGAAAATTTCAGGTAAATTTAATGACCAACGCAATCTGGCTCTGAGCAACAAGAGATAGTCTTCAAATTGTGAAAAGTAAGTTGCTATCGTTCTCAGACCCTATAGATAAGAAAGAAGTTCAGAGGCTAGCAAGTTTCCTTGATTTTGGCAAAATAACATTTCTCAAGCAAAAACTTTCATTCATAAGTTTGCCAGAAAGAAGCTGAGTGGCCGGAAGCAACCATTCAATAATTCACAGAGCTGGAGGTACAGGCAGTCCCAGTAGGACTCACTGTCCAGGAGCTCAGAGAGTTGACAAACTGTCTGTATTCTGAACATAGGAAGATTGGACTTTGGCAAAAGTAGTGTTACTTTTGAGTTTTAGACTTGGAATTTGCTATAAGAAAGACAATTGCTAGGGTATTATTGGACATTGGTCAAAACTGTCCACATCTGTGAAGATTATCAGATAATATCCAGGACAGAAGTATATAAGCTATTTTGGGTGAATTAGAGACACATATTGAACTGGTGAAGGAGCAGTATAGCAATGCTCACTCACAACACGGAAATGATACATTCAAAGGCATACCAAAGAATCAATTTCAGGGTGGTATGCTACCCATACAAGAGAGAAGCTTCCCTGTCCTCAGAGCCCATGGAGGACCTTCCCACTGCTGTTGCTCTGGGGTCTGAATTCTAGAATTCTCTCCCATGTGTGGTAAAATCAGCTCCCAAATATTTAGAAATATTTAGAACAAAGACTAAGTTGCTCTTTTGAAAGTAGCAGCATTCTGACTGTGTGTGGTAATACCCAGTAAACACAGTTAAAGGCAGGTCAGGTTAATGGACAGAAATACAAGCTGTTTAATTAATAATAGAAGAAAAATTGGGATTTCACTTTTAGAAGATGATGTAGACAACTTAGACTATAGCCACGGACTTGCTATATCATCTGGGAAATGAACCTCTACAGTAAGGTAAAAAGAACCCCATGTAGTAGTGCTCCCCAGACTTTTTGCACCAGTGACTGGTTTCATGAAAGACAATTTTTTCCATAGTCTAGGGGAGGGATGATTTTGATATGAATCTGCAAGTCTCTGTACAGTCCAACCTCTCTGTTGATAATAATCTGTACTTGCCAGCTCTCTCCAGCTCTACGGGCACACTCAGCTCCACCTCAGATCATCAGGCACCAGATTCTCAGAAGGACCATGCAGCTTAGATTCCTCTCATGTTCAGTAAGGAAGATACCTGTCAGGTAGGGTTTGTGATCCTGTAAGAATCAAATGCTGCCACTCATCCAACAGGAGGCAGAGGTCAGACAGCCATGCCGGTGATGAGGAGCAGCCGCAAATACAGATGAAGATTTGCTGGCTTGCCTACTGCCCATGTCCCGCCATGTGACTCAGATCCTCGCGGGTCACTGACTGATGCTAAGGTTTGGGAACCATAGTCATATAGGATATATATTTCCAAAAATATCTCTGGGTATTTAGAGGAAGAGGTAAAGTAGATTATGGATATGCCCAATAATGAAAAAATATAAAAATTAAAATAAAGAATCCATTTCCCAGCTCAGAGATTGGAATGCTAATGTTGATGAGTAAATCATATTCCTAGAGTGCTTACATGGATGCACGAAATAATCGGAAATGATGTGCTCAGGACATGCACCGATGGGACAGTACAGGACTGAAGCCCCTGTTACTAAATTAAATGGCTAATATAAAGAATGTAATCAATGTTCACGGAAGAAAAATCATTTGGTAAGGGAGAGATAAATTCTCCAAGGACACAGGCCAGTGCAAAGTCAGCAAATGGATGACATTAGATCACTAATGGCGGTCCCGTGTGGCTACAGGTGGGTGCCAGCTGAGATTGACCCCTCTGCACTTTACACGTCACTTACTGATAACAGAACTGACACTGGAGAATAGAATTAAAGGTTTATAACAGGTAGTTATTAATTCATCCCCCCCACATAAAATATATTTCCTCTGATCAAGATATTTATTTGCTGCAACCAACATATAGAAATGATAAATAAACCACTGTTAATAGACATTCCTTATCTCTTGTTATCCATAGATACAATGAACTGTTTGTCATCCAAAATAGGTGAAGTACAAGTTGTAGTTAACTCAAGTATTCTTAGTTGAATACGTAGGACATATGTATGGGTGATGGGTGGAGTACCACCTTGAATTTTTTTCTGATATTAGGAAGTATGAATGAAGGAGAAGTGAAGAATCAGATATACAAAAAAATCTCTTTCCCACTTCCCAGGTTTTTTTTTTTATTTCACTTTAATCAGTGGGCACAGTGAACATTTAATTTTGTGTATATTCATAAAGAACTATATTAATGCAGAAGATACATTGTTATAGGAATTAGTCTGCATCACTAATGGTACTTGAGATGAGGAATGATTTTATTATATACAACTAAGTTAAGAGCAGCTGTGAAATCAGCTCCATCTTCAAATGACAGAGATAATTGAATGCTATGGCATCTGCTCCGGTGTAAGACCAAGTAAAGAATTAACATGTTTTTGAGTGGGGCCTGTGGCTCAGTGGGTAGGGCACTGCCCCCATATACTGAGAGTGTCGGGTTCAAACCCAGCCCCAGCCAAACTGCAACAACAACAACAACAACAACAAAATAGCTGGGCATCTGGGGGGCACCTGTAGTCCCAGCTACTCGGGAGGCTGAGGCAAGAGAATCGCCTAAGTCCAGTAGTTGGAGGTTGCTCTGAGCTGTGATGCCACAGCACTATACTGAGGGTGTAAAATGAGACTCTGTCTCTAAAAAAAAAAAAAAAGAAGAAGAAGAAGAAGAATTAACATGTTTTTATTATTACCTGTTCTGCTCTCAGTAAATAGTATACCTGATAAAACAGAAAGCCTGACCAAGACAGGCAATGATAAGGCTCAAATGGATAAAATAAGGAAAGCTGCAGACAGCATAGCAGATGGTAGAGATGCTCATAAATAGATTTCTAGACCTGGGAGAGATGCCATCAGATTAATTTCATGTGACTCGGTCAGGGCAAGAGAATATTACTCGTAGCTATCTCTTTCAGATCTGTCATTTAGCAACAACTGGTATTAGAAGCAACTTCTCTATTGATTTCTCTATAGAAAGAAGATTGGACTACTGCTGGTTTATAAACTCTCTCTAAATCCTCTGCACGTACAATCTGAACTAAAGAGGTGAAACAGTCTCCCCTAATGACTCAGTTTATGGGAGCTGACTACAGCTATTAGTCTCTTCATGAGGTTATGTTTACTTTTTCTGGTAATTTTTAATTTGATGTGGGAGTAGAATTTACCTACGAATCAGAAAAGTTGGAAATTAGTCAACAGCAAAGCACCTGTTTCCTGGGAGTCATCGGATAAGCAGCTATCCAGGGATTCCTGTCCAGGGGTAACTCCTTGGTAAAAAAGAAGGTACAGGACCCAGGATGATGTCCTTGTAAATATTCTAAAATATCTTGAAAAATAAATTCAGGATGTTTGATAGGGACGAGGTCTCATTTCAAGAATATTTTTATTAAGACATCTCTGGGTTGGCACTGTATGGCAAAGAAACTAATAATCTACAAATATATATATATATATATATATATTACATATCATGTTTAACATATGTGATCTATGTTAAAATTCTTCAACAGTGAGTAGCATTTAATAGTAATGAAACAGTGTCGAATGAACAGTTCAAGGTAATTGTTATGATACAGCTCTGCAGTTCTGCATATGTAGATGAAACTCTGGGGCTTCTGGACAGGTAAAGAGGTTGTGCCTTTGTGAACTAGAGAAGTAAAGAGTGAAGAGGAAAATAGATGAGAGAAGTGAAGAAGAAAGAATAAATGAATTGAAGGAAATGAGGAAGGAAAAGAGGAAATAAATGCAAATTAGAGGATAAATTCTTCTCTGAAGTTCTTTCACCTCTCATCCCACGATCACTGGCTATTTTGGATTCCATGGGATTCCTCCGTGACTGTGATCCCTCATCCCTGGTCTGCACACCTGTGCCAGTCTTTGACCTCTTAGGAACCAGATCACGCAGCCGGAGGTGAGTGATGGGCAAGCAAGGCTTCATGTGTATTTACAGCATCTCCCCATCACTCCTTCACCTCCGTCAGATGACTGGTGAGATTAGATTCCCACAGGAGCATGAACCCTACTGTAAATTTCATGTGCAAAGATCTAAGTAGTGTGCTTATTATGAGAATCAAAAGCCTGATGATCTGAGGTAGACACACAATGCCCTTGAATTATCTCTAAACTCTCCCTCCAACCTGAAGTCTGTGGAAAACTTTCTTCTATGAAACTGGTCCCTGGTGCCAAAAGTAGTGGCAACCACTTCTCTATGAGACCCCTCTATATGCACTACACTAAGCCACACATTTTCTGGAAAATTAAAAGGTGACTTTCCAATTTTTGATATCCAAATGGCCTAATAAGAAAGAATAAGTTCCCTGAAAACTATTTTTCTCTTCTTCAATAATATTAAGAACATGAGAGGAGTGAAATAATTTTACGGTAAACAAATATATTCTTATTTTGTTCTTAAAATGAATTCAACACACTTACATTTAAATTTTTAACTGAATTATTTTGGAGGCTAAGAATATGTGTATATTTTTATTTCTATTTGAGTGTTGATAATAAAATTAGAAGCGTTAGGAGTTATGCAGTAACACATTGTTTCCAGTATACAATAGCCATCCTTTGACTGTGTTCCTTTTTTCACCTTGCAAAAACAATAAATACTAATGAGGTATTTTTTTTATATGTGGAGAATTGCTTGCATGTAAAAAAAATATACATTAAAAATTAATATCTGTGGTGCTCACAGACCTCACACAAAGATATTGAATGCTTTACTCTCACGATGCACAAAAATATTTCTTTGTTGACAAAATACGAACTTGTAATTTCCACATCTTATTTATTTAAACAAAAATTAATAAAAAGATTCTGAATCAGACATAATTTTTTACAATTTTTTTCTGGTTGATATAAGAATACTGTGAGAATGACTCAAGGTTTAAGATAGATTATGTAATGAAGGGCATTGAATACTAAATTTATTCTTTATTCAGTACTCAATAATTAGGCTTTGAAGTGTTTTCTTAATTTGTTTTTAAAATTAAGGAGATAACATTATAATAATTTATTTAGGAAACATGTGTATTATCTATTCAGATGGAGCAAAACAGATCAAGTACACTAACATAAAAGTTTAGATGAGTCAGAATGAAGGACAGACTGTCCTGGGTCTAAAATAGCAAAAGGCACTTTATTAATTAAACCAAAATAAGTGAAACAAACTTAAATATTCATAATTCATAATAATATTCATAATGAATGGCTTCCCATCTATTCATGTGTAGGAATAATGGAAACACGAAAATTTCTACTTCCCAATCCTTTAAAGCTCTGAATATGTTATGTTATATGGCAAAGGAGAATTAAGGTTGTAGGTGGAATTAAAGTTGCCAATCAGCTGAATTTCTGATGAGACGAGTACCCAGAATTATTCAGGTGCACTCAGTGTAATCATAAGTGTTCTTAAAATTGGAAGAGGAAGGGAGAAGAGAAGGTTAAATGAAGGTGACAACTGAAATTCCTATTACAGACTTTGAAGATGAGGAAAAATAATTTATAATCAAGGAATGCGGGCAACCATACTAGCCCAAAAAAGCCTAGAAAAAAAACTTTGTCCCCTAAAGCTTCCAGAATGATCACATCTGTGTTGATGTTTGATTCTGGCCTAGTCACCTTTTGCACTTTTGACCTCCAGAAAAAATGAAATAATAAATTTGTGTTGTATTTAATCACACTTTCATAACATTTTTATAACATCCTCAGGAAAACACTATGCTAAATTTCTTACTTAAGAACTAACTATTCAAAACCAGAATTTTCTTGGTGATTACTCACTTCTTGTTATGCTTCCTGACTTCCTGGCTGAGATAATTTGTTATATCTTTCATTCTGTCCATTCATTCCCATCTAATTGCCAATGCTTTTGAAATTCTATATATCATCTTACATCATTTCTAAGGTAAGTTAATTTTAATTCATGTCCTTATTACTTCATTCTTTCTAAAAATTTTATAATAAGAATTTTATTACTTTAATAAATCTACCAAAACTAAATGTACAAGGTATCTTGCACTTTAAAATCTATCTTCAAGACATTGCTAGAGTATTCTTCTTTAAAGGTTTTTATTCCCTTCCTACCAATTTCTAGAAGGTTAAATTGATTTTCATTAGTTGTACATTTTGTTTTAAAATCTCATCCCAGTATTCTGAGTCTCTACAACAGATAGAAATGTAGAAAGGCCTTCAAATTTCCACCTCATGATGCAGACACGCTGTACAATACTTTCCCATTGTATGCAAATTTGATTTGTGCATATGATGGGACATTGCTCCCATAAATATTACTTTATATGTGACATAAATTGTTTAGAAGTAATAATTATCCCTAATCAGTTGATTTTGAGTAACTTAAAGATAATCCTACATGAGCCCTTACAAAAGTCAGAAAGATTTGAGGAAAGATCCTTCTATAGCAGAACCTCTGTATTGACCACTCAAAGGAGTGTAACCAAATGGCCAGTATATGAAGGTGATCAACCTAAGGAACTAGGCCTACTGCACTGATGGGTGCATGCACTTTACTTTCTTGTAGAGCTTTTATTTTAGAATATCATACAAAATCAGACATAATCAAAACATAGTAAGATCATACATAGAGTATAATATAAAATCAATACCTTTATTGTTTGCTCACGGTTTAATCATTCTTTCTGAAAAAAGGTGTTAATCTTGGTCTGTCTCTTATTTTATTGCAAATATAAGTAGAGAAATCACACTCAATGCCCAGCATACTTGGGCATTTTCCATAGCAAATGACTGTAACTACATTATCAGATGCCTAAGATCCTCTTGTTTAGGAGTCTCTGCAATTTCTGTGTCATCATCACTTGCTTCTTCCACTTCATCAGCTGCTTCCTGCACTTTTACACTGGTCAGTTCTTCAGTTGATATCATTGGAAAATTGCTTCTGAGTCAGGTTCATTACAGGTTGCCACCCCATCAGCCATTGCAACAAAGCCTTAGCAGTCTGCTCCTTTGAATTATGCCATGGGAGATGGACTGTCTGATGGAGCCAAACATTATGCAGTTGAGTCGTGGCAAACCCTTCTATCTTGAAATACTTCTGTATCCTTTTTGGCTGAACTTTATTCCAAGCAGGACTGATCCAGAAGACGGCATCCTGACGCTGAAATTGATGGACCAGACGAAGTTGCTTCCACAGGCAGATCACAGATTTAGGTTTTAGTAATGCTGCACTACAGACCTGGGCATGGCAGGCCATTTTAGAATGGCTTTCATTTTTATGAAACCTTGGGTAAGAGGTTGGATTTTTGAGGTAGTGTTTGGAGGCAGAATTTTCAGTGTCATCATGTGAGATCTTTCATTTGTGGGTGACCATGACAGTTGTCTATTAGCAGTAGACTGGACCATTTCCTCTTCATTTCTTAGTAAAAACCTCTTATCCACTCAAGAAATAGGGCACAAGTCATCCATGCACATTTGTTTGACCTCCAAGTGACAGGGAGGTCTTTGGATTTCAGGTTCTTTAATGCACATGGCTTTAGCGATTTATCAATCACTAGGGCTTTTGTTTCTTTCCAGTTGAGCTAGCACAAAGCAGAGCTGTGAAATGTTCTTTGCAAAGATTTTGTTCTTACATTTGTTACCTTTCATGACTAAATTCTTGTCAAGCATTACCTCGATAAAGACTACTAACTTGTCGTTTTTTTTTTTTTTTTTTTTGAGACAGAGTCTCACTTTGTCACCTCTAGTAAAGAGCCATGGCACCATAGTTTGTAGCAATCTCAGACTCTTGGGCTCAAGTGATTCTCTTGTCTTAGCTTCCCAAGTAGCTGGCACTACAGGCACCTGACACAATGCCTGGCTATTTTTAGAGATAGGATTTCACTGTAGCTCAGGCTGGTTTTGATCTTGTGAGCTTAGGCATCCACCTGCCTTGGCCTCAGAGTGCTGGGATTACAGGCATGAGCCACCATCCCCGGTCCCATATTTGTCATTATTAAAGCTGTTGTTATTTTTGAAGTGTCTGGTGAAGTTTAGGAATTTTTTGATGGACTTCTAGTGAAACATCATTGTGTTCACCATGTACTATTTTCTGGGAGAGCTAGTTTAAAGTTCTTGAGCCAACCACTCGGTGCTTGAAAATATGCCAACCTGAATTCCTGTGCAAATGTTTTAACAAAGTACTTTGATCATTGGCCTGGAGTTTTTGGTGTTAACTGTGTTCATTTTTCTGAACCAGTTTAAGGTGGCTTAAATTACTTCATCAAGGAAAGTTTCCTCCTTTTCTGCTATAGGTCTTCACTTTCCTTATAGTATCTGTCCAGGTACTCATGTTTATGTTTTTGGATATTGCCAACAACAAAATGTTCATCATCTTTTTCTGGCTACTGTATTTCAGAAAATGTAGAAGAATAACTTTTTCCTTCATTGTCAGCTCTTTGAGTTCTTTCCTTTGGAATATTATGTTTCAGTTAACTGCATTTTTTTATTAATTGTAATATTACTGTTCTTCTTGTTGAAAAAATTATACATGATTAATAGAATGCTAGGCCTAATCCAATACTTGGTAATAAGAAATAATGAAAAAAATAACTTACAGTAGAGAAAAAAATAGTACACCTAAGGGGAAATCCCACAACTCCCACTATTTGGTGTAGAGGGATTCAACTGGACAAGTCACAGAGTGTAAATTAATATTGTGTGTCACAGTCCAAGTGGTCAAGATAAAATCTACAAAGGTGGTCAATATCCAGGAGTCATACATCTGGTGCATATCTGGTATATGAAAATTGTGTCATCTTAAGGAGGTAGGGAAGCTATCAACCGTGGATGCTCTACTATAATTTCTCTGAAGGAATAGCCTGCCATGGTGAACAGAGAGAGATGTGTGGCAGGAAATGGTTAAAGGTTTCTATCAGCTCAGAATAGCCCCACTTGAGAACTAACAAAAAAGCCCAACTCTCAGTTCTACAAACAAAACAATTAAATAATCAAGTAAGCATTGAAAAGAACTCTGAGCTTCAGACAAAATCAAGGCTTATACATTGATTTTAGGATTATAAGACCTGAAGCAGAAAATCCAGTGAAAATGTGCTAGAGTCCTAATGTATGAAAACTGTGAGACAAAAGTTATGTGTTGTTTTAATTTGCTATATTAGTGATAATTTGTTATGCAGCATCAGAAAATAATTATGCAGTCATTGTATTTTCCAAACATACCTCTCCTATTTCATTACCTTTACAGAACTGTCCATTGTATGACACAGAAAGGTAAAATGAATGGAGAAGTGACAGAAATCACCACCCTTGTGTCCTTCATATCCTTAATAATAACATGAATTTTTGCCAGCCTTCTAGTAGCATGGCTTTGTGTTTGGTTTACTATTTTTCTAAGTAGGAGAAGTTCTATTGGGTTCCACTTGTTTTTTGTTGTTATTGTTGTTGTTTTTTCATAATAATTGCCTTGTACCAAGGTCAGAGAAAACATGGTCTGGGGACACACTGGACTGACTGTAACATGGAACTAAACTAAAATTCCACTGAGCACCTACATTCCATATATCTCTTCTCTGGTTAGAAGATTACAGTAATAATTTTGATTTCCTGGAATTAGTGTCAGTTCAGTCTGTGCTCAGCAATAGCCAGATTGTCTGATTCTTTCCTTTTCACTAATGCACAGTCACTACTCTAATCAAAAGCTAGAGGGCCCTTTGGGAAAGACTAAGAGAATAACAGTACAAATGCTTAAGCATTTACTAAAATCATATAAAAAAAGGAAAGAAAGGAAGGAAGGAGGGGGAAAAGGGAAAGGAAAGGAAAGAAGGAAAGGAAAGGAAAGGAAAGGAAAGGAAAGGAAAATAGCTTCTCAGCCTTTTGGGTAAGATCAAGTGAAGAAATGAAAGGAAAGGAAAAGAAAAGAAAAACTGGCCTTCCCTTCATTGAAAGGGTTCTGGATCCGTAAACTGGCTTGAGTCTCAAGTGGATTCAGGGACCTTGACTCGCATTTTTGCTAATGCAAGTAAGATTTCTGTTTACTTGACCTATAGCTCTTCCACATATATAGATTAGACAAGAATTTATTAACTCACCCATCCTGGGGACACAATGATCAACTAGCCAATACTCTGATTCCCGCTTTGACTCTGCTGTTCATTACGGTAACTACATCCACCTTATCTTTCCCAATTATATCCTGCCACTTGGTCTCAACAACTCTGGCATCCAATTATCCATATGGAATTTAGAGATCCCAGCTCAGTAGTAGCAGTTCCTAATGTAACTTCGAATCTGCAAAAAAGAAAAACCATCGAGATCTTCAAAGATGCTGGAGTTTTCCTCACAAATTTATTTCTCAGTCATAGTGAAAGGTCTTTTGTACCACAGTGAGTGAACAGGTCTTAATCATAAATGCACTTTAACATCCAAACTCCCAAAGCCTTTGGATAACTTCCTCTACAGGACTGATTTTCACCCTCTGAGTCACATCACACTGAAGAGCCATGAGAAGATCTTAGGTGTGCCATGAACATTTTTAAAGATCATGAATTAAATTATTTTTGAAAGAAGTTCAACACACAGTATATTCCCCTTTTTTACTCTTTTTAAAAAATGATCAACATAATTTAAGTCTGCCTGAGAATTTTAGCTGTAAGTTCAAGGGTGCTGAGAGATAAAAATGGTTGCAAAACACTGTTCTAGAGGATATCAAAGCAATTATAGCAATTCAACATATTTAGAGTAATCTAGTTTATAAGTCAGCCAGCCAACAATCCAAACTGTGAAAAGGTATTACAAACCCTTCATGGGTGAAGGACCAAATGCATAATTTCTTGATAGAACCATACCAAAAAAATTGGTTAGCTGCAAATTGATGTTTTCTCTAACATTATCTCATAATTAGTATTTATTCCCAGACACATTCCTTAGACATCTGTTTATAAGGATTAGGAAAATCATGCCATTCGTTTGGATCCTCCTCCCTGATTACACTTTCTACTAATTTCTTCAGGCTTTGCCAAATTTTGAGTCTAGTTGTAGGTCTAGAAAGTTATCTTAAGGGTAAAGCTTAAAAAGAATCAGCAGCGTCTTGAAAGGTAAGGGGAACATTACATGTTTCTCCACCAAGCAGATTGGCCCTTCTCACATGCAGACTCAGTAAAATGTATAGGTCAGATGTGCTTCACCAGGATCAGTGCCTGTGTCCTCACTACAATATTTGGAATCTCATCCCTTCCCAATAAATGCAATTACTTTAACAGCAGATCTCCTACAGGGTTAGGAAATCTATTTGTATTATAATTCAGCCACTCACAGAATGAGACTTTCCGATTTTGTTTTCGGAAACCTCATCTCCACATCTACAGGAGATAAGGGTTTCTTCCTGGGCAGATGTAGAAAGTTTCAGGTCATGCATGGTGGGAATTTGAAGTCCAACTTCATTCTTTTCTTTCCACACTTTATCCAGCACAGTTAGGAGTAAGCAGCCAATCTCATCAAACTCATTAGTTTGGAGGGGGAAAGAAATGTTGTAAAATATCAAATACATGGTCACTCAGACCTTTCTTTGTTTAAAGTAATTAGGAGTCTAATAATGGCAATTTGCTTATCTCTTTTGTTCCATTATAAAATAGTTGATCAGTGTTCCCTTTATCATTGAAAATAATTAATACCTTTAAACATAATCAGATTAGTCAGCTATTTTAGCCCATTTTATGTTTCTTATAACAGAATACCTGAAGGTGGGTAATTTATTTGAAAACAAAATTTTTTGCTTATAGTTTGGGAGGCTGAGAAGTCCGCAGTCAAGGGGCTATACCTGGAGAGAGCCTTCTTGCTAGTGAGGTCTGGGCAGCAGAGCATGCTAATCTTTCAGCTCAGATCTGTTCCTTTTCTTATGAAGCCCCCAGTTCCCACTCAAGGATAACCCATTAATTCATTAATGTATTCATCCATTTATGAAGGCACGTCATTAATGATATAATTACCGCTCACAAGCCCTGATTCTCATACTGCCACATTGGGGATTAGGTTTCAACATGAGTTTTGGAGAAGACAAGTATTTAAATATTAGGATGAGTCAATTCCAGGAAACCTAAACTAATTAATAAAAACTCAACCCTGTGAAACTGTTTCTCTACCCTTCTCAGAACCAAAATTTGTAATAGTCAAGATTTTCCAGAAAATCAGAGCCAACAACATACAGATTGATATAGATATTTTAGTCGGGTGTCGTAGCTCATGCCTGTAATCCTCACACTCTGGGAGATCACAGTGGGAGGATTACTTGAGCTCAGAAGCTCAAGATGAGTCTGAACAAGAGTGAGACCCTATCTCTACTAAAAGAGATAAAAGATAGAGATAGAGATAGAAAAATTAGCTGGTCACTGTGGTGGGCACCTGTAGGAGGCTGAGGCAGCAGGATCACTTGACTCAGGACTTGGAGGTTGCTGTGAGCTAGGCTGGCACACACCATAGCACTCTAGCCTGGGTAACAAACTGAGACTCTGTCTTAAAAATTAAAAAAAAAGATAGAAATAAATACAGACATAGATTTAAGTATATGGATTTATTTTAAAGAATTGGGTCCCACGTTATTGGGGGCTGGGAAATCCAAATTCTGTAGGGAAGGCTGGAAGGCTAAGAATTCATACAAATTTGATGTTGTATTCTTTAATTTGAAATTCTAAGGCAGGCCAGCAGATTGGAAACTTGGGCAGGATTTCTAAGTAATAGTTTTGAGGCCAAATTCCTTTTCCTTTGGGAAACCTCAGTATGTTTTGATTTCTTTAAGGCCTCCTCTGATTGGATGAGGTCCATCTGTATTATTGAGAGTCATTTCATTTATTTAAAGTAAAATCAATATAGATGTTAATTACATCTATAAAATTATCTTTGCATTAAAAATCTAGAGTAATATTTGATGAAATGACGGGCTACTATAACCTAGCAATGTTGATTCATATTATAACAATTTATCAAAGATATTCCATCACATTCAACAAAGATTTTCTTATATAAAACTGTATTATTCTCCTTGGTTCACAGCAGTGTAAAATACAGAGGATACTGACATAGCTCTGTGCCAATCACTTTATCTGTGCTGAAATGTGGGAAATTTTACCAGTATTATTTCACACTATAAGTACAAATATCTACACAATTAAATAGACAAATAGTGCATTAGTATTTTAGTAAAAATAATTTTGGCCTTATAGGCCATCTCATTTGCTTGCAAAAAGGCCTAATGTTACATGGAACACGGATTTTGAGGATTTCTGCCATAGCAAATTAGTATAGCATATTTCTAGAAATTTAGTTCTCAGCTTGTTTACAGAGTCATATGAATGGTGTCTTATTTCATGCTGCTGTAAAAATACCATAAACTGTGCAATTTATACACAACAGAAATTTATTTCTCACAATTCCGGATGCTAGGAAGTCAAGATGAAGACGTTGACACATTTGGTGTCTGGTTAAGGGCTCATTTTCCACTTCCAAGGTGAGGCTTTGTTGCTACATTTTCACATGGTGGAAGGTAGATGGGCAAAGAGGACATGAACTGCCAGTGTCACTGATGAAGGTGGAGCACTCATGGCTTGATCACTTCTGAAAAGGTCCTGCCTCTTACTACCAGCATACTGGGTATTGGGTATTAGATTTGGATGTGAATTTTGGATAAGAACATACATATATTCTCTTGATCACTATACGAAGACATTGATACTCTACAAGAAAATGCCATGAAGTCTATCTCTAACAGTATGATGAAAATATTTCTGATTGTATATGAAGCACATTCTGCCCTAGGATTGCACCAATGTACACAATTATGATTTAATAAAATTATTAAAAATAAAGAACATACATATAAACCATATCACACAGAGTCATCTGCATTCTGTTTTTCCTTAAACAATATATCACAGCTACTTACCTCCTTTATTCTCAATTAGTAAATAAGAGCAACAATAGAAGGACATCACATCTAGTATTTACCATACAACTTGTTTGAGCTCTCTTTTTCTTCTTTGCTTCTGTTTTATTAAGGAGAAAAATGACATTATTTTTGAGTTTGACAGTTTAATTGAGAATATTTATTGTGTATTTCACTAGAAAAAGTTAATTGTCTTAATATAAAAATGTACATATATAAAGAAAGCTTTTAAAAAAATTCTTAGTAGTCTTAGAAAAACTTCTACCCCTACTGTAAATAGATTTGCTTATATAAATAAAATTATGTAATGTCTGATTAATGTTGTCTTTTCCAACCACCTGTATCAACTGTTCTTTCAGGTTGTTCATTAAGATTTTAACTAAGGCTTAAGGACACTTTGACTTCAGATAATTTCCTTTGTATTTTAGCAGTAGCCAAAATTAATAGCTTGTGCTTTTGCTACAATAAACATTATTTTATAATTGTTTTAATTTAATTTTAAGGAAACAAAGATTCTTACTCTTACAATAGTTTATCAATATGTTGTTTATAATTATTTATTAGTAATTTCATACATTTTAGAGTGATGTTTTTATTGTATTGACATCAATATTCTTATTTTGATGCTTGTGAGAGAATAATTAAATATAAATCTAAAATCAATTTATCTCAGGGTTTAGTTTAACAGCTATCACAGCGAAATCTATAAAAGGTGCTTATACATATGGATGAAAATAAAAGTATTCACTCACTGTTTTTATTAAATCAAGATGATTTTTTCTTAACAAATCCATCAAATATACAAACCTTTCTTTTTTATGACTGCTTATTTATTTTTAGTATTTATTAATGTTAACTAGGTATACTTTAATTGTGATCTGACATATTTTAATTTTTTAAATGCTTCTTGTGAGTAAGCCTACTCAACAACAGAGAGAGGGACACCAGATTCTCACAATGAAATAATTAAACATCCATTTTTAACATTATCAGTTCTTGTTAAATTTTGTTTTTTATCTTGAACTAATACAATACAATGTGCATTTTTCATAACTATATATATTGTTCTATATTTCCCCAGCAAGTAATTTCCCCTTTGCTTTCTTTTTCTACAACCACAGTTTGTTTGGAGAGTGGGTGGTTATTTCTTCACGTCTTGGAGCACAGCCTCCCTCAATACAGCGTATAAATCATAATTGCTTAGGAATAGTTTTAGCCATTCCTCTTTTGCTATTGATAGTTAGTTTGTTTTGATTTATCTTACATAGTAAGATACGGGACCAATTCTGGCTGGTGAGATAAAATAAGTCTTCTTTTGCTCTCCTCTCTCTTCTGCACAAATAATAGACAGACAGATAACAAATGAATTATTTTTTTCTCATTTTTTTATACTTGAAACCAGATGTGAATTCTTTAAGGCACAGCAAAGTATCTTGTGATCATGATGCTTCAGTAGGTGGAATACAACAGAAATTTCCACCTTAATGACAGAGAAGTAGAAAAATAGAAAGTGTTTATGTCGCAGATGATACTATATAAATCATGGAAATTTCTGCATTTCTCAAAACCAGATATATTTCACTTATATTACTATAAACGTCAAAATCAGATATAAACTGATGTATAGAAACTATAGTTTTCAATAAACTAAAATCAGAAACATTTCTAACTAAAGAATAAAAATCTCATTAGGCAACACATATCATCAAAGAGAAGATCACGATCACATTTGGTATACTTGTCTCTTCATGAAGGTCAACTATAATGACCCATCATTACCTTTGACAATTTTTAATCTTTCTAGGAGATTGTTAGTGAAGGCTTAGTGGTTAAAAAAGGATTTTAGTCATTGTCGATCTCAAAAGTAATTACTGTATAGTAATATTTGCCATCTATGATAATATAAATTCTCATTCATTTAATAAAACACGAGAAAACTAAAATATATCATATATCATGTAATAGATGAAGACATGAAAGACAACATTTTCATATTCTAAGTAGCCTGGAACATATCGTTTTTATTCCCGATGACTCATGCGATATACATAATGTATAGCTGTCACACATGCCAGATGATCAGAATCAAACAAGGGTCTTTGTGCTAATCTGTGTATTTAATATTACTGAGATTTGTTTTCTTTTATACTTTTAGTTAAGAAATAAGGTAAAGTTAACTTCAAGTTAAAGATAGTTAATTGAACATTTATCTTTATTACTTCCCTAAGCCCTTCTAAAATAGGTGATGAATATTGCATAAACATGATAAAAATAAGGATGACAGTAACAATATTTTGGATGAGAAAGTCAATTTAAGCTTTTGTTGATTTTGCAGTGTCAGAAATGTTAAATTCTAACCTCAAAATGGTAAAATTCAGAAGGAATTACATATGCATCTCAGAACACCCATCTTGAAGGATTGGTGAGATTTGGACTATGTGAAAATAAGCATATAAAAATTACTAAGGAATATAGTCATTTAAAATTCATATAGAAAAGAGGTAAAGAACACAAATACATAAATATTCTGTTTCTTCTACACACTGATGGAAAATGGAAAACTCTATTCTCTGGAGAGTATTAAACATTGAACTATTTCTCTTGATTAGAATATACCAACATTTCACAGTAAAAACTAAATATATCAATTAGAGGGAAGAGGGCCGTGGTGGTGCAGTAGAAAAAGCCCATGTCTGCTGCCTTGAAGCAGAAGATCGAAAGTTTCATGTTAAGGGTTAACCAAGGATGGACCTGTGTGGGCAGAGCATGGTAAACCATCAGAGAAGCAGAGGGGACACACGAGTGAAGAGAAGGGGGATGTGGCGATCCAGCTGACAAAACTGAAAGGTGATGTGTGAGGGCGTGCACTCATGGGTCAGGACACAGAGAACCCCAGGACTCTATTCGCTGTATGGACGCTGCATGGTGAGCAGAGAACTGCCAATGATGAGGGGGAAGCCTGGTAACTATGCGGTGAAATCATGTCAGAGAGCTGGCACAAAAGGGACACACTGGCTTAATTCGCAGGTCACTACTACTGCTACCATTCTGAACTCACGGTTCTGGAGCACCTGGACCACGTGTGGCATGATTTCACTGCAAAGCCTCTGCATCTGATAAAATAGTCTACCTCAGTTCCAGTATAAAGTCCTTCATTTATCCTGATTAATTTTTTTTTTGTATTTTTTACCTATCTTTATCATTAAGTTATAGCTGTGAACATTTGTGTAATCAAGGGGTACAATGTGCTGGTTTCAAATAGAATCTTAACTATTTTATTTATTTTTTTTTATTAACATGTATTTTATTATTCTTCATTACATTATTCCCTCCCACCCCTTAGTGGTAAGACAGAATTTATTTACAGAAAACACTAAAGCTCCTGGTAGAGGGAGAGAATTCTAGTGGGGAGAGAGAAGCTCTCTAGGTTTCTCTCCTGGTCTTTCCCCATCTCCTCCTTTAGGCCTTTAGTCTCAGGGTATATATAGGTGTATGTGTTCCTTGACCAGGAAACGAATGAATACAGTCCCTTCCGCCAGGGGCAAGGTGAATGAATGTATCAATGAATGGATACAGTCCATTCATTGAATTGAGGCCTAGGAAATTCACAAGAAATTGACCTAGGCATAGGAAATGGGGGTTCCACATTTAGTCCTAAGTG
>CAUYON010169880.1:0-12765 GCA_963573935.1 Arctocebus calabarensis
TCTAAATACGTATCAAAAATGTTTTCATATAGTAAACGAGAAAATATCACGAATGGTATGTCAATCAGGTTGATAAAAATATCTCAGATTGCATGTGAAGCCCCCACACTGTACCCCATGGTTGAACTAATGTACACAGCTATGATTCAATATAAAAAAAAAAGAAGATATATTAATATGTGAAAGAATACATAGAAAAGAATCTATTGGAGACTTTAAAAGTGATTTCAAAGCACAGGAAAAAATTTTGCAAAAATATAATCCATTCAATTTATTGCATATAATACTTTAATAAATATCACATGGGGGCATTTATTATTTTAATGGAGAAGAAGACAGATAAAATGGGCCCCCTAAAGGCAGGTAAAGAAGTATAGAGAAATATACATTTATTTCTACCTACTTTTTTTCATTAAATAAAGACACATATCACACACAAGTGTAACTAAGGAGAGACACAATAGGTTATAAGAATGGTTTTACCTTTGTACTCTCAGTTTCCTCATCTATTAAATTAAAACATTGTATAACATGATTTCTAAATGACCATACAATCTCTGATTTTCAGATCTTTTCCTAAAATTTATTATGTACAGGCAGTCTCTAGGTTATGAACAGGATAGATTCTGTAAGTTTGTTAAGTTGAATTTGTATGCAAGTTGGAACAGGTATATTTACCTATTACCTATATATAATAACCTCCTTTCATAAGTGTGAATCATATGTCAGTAAGATATTCATAATTCAAGGATTTATTATAATAGCCTCCATTCATAAGTGTGAATTGTATGTAAGTAATAATATAAATTTCTTATTATGTTTATAGCATCAAAAAAGCAAACTACAATCTTTCCCTGATTCAAATATATAAAAGGCCTTGATGGTTAACTATTATGACATTTTTCAATAATATTAGATATAGGTTATACACTCTGTAAGAAAAATCACAGGACACTAATAACTAATATGCTGGAGTAAAGAGCTATGGGAGGACTTGTACTCTGTGAACTATTATTAGATTTTTAAAGGCACTGGGGGAATACACCTAAGAATTCAGACAGATACCCTTGGATCTGTGCGGTTAATATTAATTTTCATTCCAAAGTATCTAGGTACAATGCTGTAAAAGTCACTGAGAAGATCCACCATCAGGAGCTACAATCTTCAGAATTTAAAATCCTCCTTACCTAATACCACCAGATACAGATAAATCGAGGAAAACAGAGTATGGATGAATAAAATGTTTCTTATAAAGAATTAATCCTTTAAGCAGAATAAGTATTGTACAGGCTACTATAACAAAAGTAGTATTTACATTATTTTCTAATAGTCAGAACCAGTTGTCCCAAAGAATTATAAAATACCTCACAAATGCACCAGTCTCTTAGCTCCCAATACCTGCTGACACACTCTCTGGATCTGTTGATATGGAATGTTTGGATAAAATTAAGGTCCATAGAGGCCCATGACAAGACATAGTTCATCAGGAGTTAATCATAAAGTATACATTGAATGCATTGATCTTGATAACCATGTGAAGATACCATTAGGTTTGATGGGTGGGCGTGATTGTGAAGGTCCCAGGCTAAAGCATACAAAATGTGTAAGCCTTAGTATGCACATGCTATAAATCAAGAAAGACCAGGGCATGGGGGGAGTGAGGCACTTACTTGGGTGTAAAATTAAGGAAAGTGCCATGAAAATCAAGATAAACTATTTTAAAACATTTTGAATATCAAAATTAATTAAAAAACATGCTGACCAAAATATCAAACTTGGGTAAATACAGACTTAGTTCAACCCCACAACATCTTAAATTTTGTACTTCAAATGAGTGCCTAAATCACCTGATCCAGGTTCCAACTAAGAAATCAAGTGTGATAGTTACATGATTCCCTTCATACCTGAAAAGTAAGTCTGTAATGCAATTACCCAAGACCTTTTTCCTTAACTGAAAGTAACATATGTAAATATGGCAGCTGCATACCTGCATAAATTAGTTCAAAGATAATGTAATTCCAATGTCTAGAGTCTACGTTTTTCAAATAAATACTTGTAGATATTCTGAGAAATAAATCACTACTAAAGAAGTCCTAAGTTGTCCTAAAGAACAGTATTTTGAATAATCAAGTGAAAATAATTTGAAAACACACTATACATGTATGAAATCTTTTTGTTTCAGAGAATAATTATAAGATTTAAAAGCACTATGGGAAGAAGGATGATGAACTCCAACAACGCTTGATTTCTGGATAAGAAACCTTCTTTTTTTGGTTAATAAAAATAAAAAGATGTGTAATAACCACCAAATAGGCAAGGATTAATACCTGTGGATGTTGATATTGCTCATGAATTTTACACTTTCACACAAGATATCAATTGTAATATCTTTGTGTATCTAGAAAGAACCTATATTTTCAGATTCCACACAATTATTTATTGTGAGAATTTGACTTGAGCTTAAGTATTTCACACTTAAATTTTAGGGGTCATAATTGAATGTACAAAATGCTGTAGAGACACCAAGTTCAGGGTGATAAATTCTTCCATGGTGGTGAAAAAGAAGTCAAGAAAGACATTGGAGCCTCTTTGCCTACTTGCCCTGAAAATGGAGGCCTGTTTGCTGTCTATGGCAAGCATTTCTTACTCTGTAAGCCTATATATTGCTCTTACTTTGTAAACTTACCTTTTTCTTCCTCAATAAACCTTGTTTCCTACTTCCCTGAAAAAAAGAAAGACATTGGAAGCATAATAAATCAAGTAGGTATTATAAGGTGTACAAAATTTCTACGGATAAAATAATGGAAGGATTCCAGGCAGGACAACCAACAAAACTGGACTTTATAGTGATGGATAAGATACGATTCACCCACTCAGTAAGTTTAGCTGAGGGATTACGATGAACAACACAAGTTGAAAAATACAAAGAACACTAAGGCAGGCATAGAAAAAGAAATCTCATGAAGAGAGAGGAAAGAGAGTCTTCCAGATGGAGGATTAAGAAAAAGTTTATGGAGAAGAAAACACCTGAGCTGAGTCCTAAGCTATGACAGAAGGTGAAGGAGCAGAGATGGAAAGAACGCTATGGATCACCATAGTCAGAAACACACATGATGTTAAGGGAAAAAAAGAATTGTTTAATTTAGGTGAAATTTGTAGAACATGGAAAGAAAATAGTATGAGAACCTTTAATTAGAACCTGAGAGCTGAGGCAAGAAAGTCTAGATTTGGTCTTTTTCAGGTAGTGGTTAAATGGGGATCTGAATTAATGGTGGTTTTTTAACAAGGGCATGTGCACAACTTGGCTTTGGAAGATGAATCAGGTCATGGTACTTATATTGGAATTAAGGAAATAAGGTTCTGTAATCTTGTCCTTCGTGGACTCTCTGAGCTCCATTTTTACCAGCCTTTGACGCACAATTTATGTTCCAGCAATGTCAAAGGACATGTAGTTCTCCTTTGCTAAAAATAAGCTGTTTCTCACCTAGCTTACTTATCTCATTGTTGTCTTTGCTTGACAGCTACCACTGCACAACACCACTTTCTCCCTCTACCTGAATAACTGTCACTTATCTTGGAGCACTTACTCTGGATGTCTTGCCTTCAGATTTCATGCATTGATATGCACCATTGGATGCAGTAGTATCTATGGTGTGGAAGAAGACTGGTCATAATGCTATGAAGAATTTGAATTGTATATGAAATCAGCACATTTTACACCATCAGTGCATTAATGTATACATGATCTACCTCTTTATGATTTAATAATAAACATTTGTTTATGCTATGAAGAAAACAGACTATTTCTACCTTAAATTAGTAGAAGGGAAATTGAATAATCACCACTGAATTTTAAAATCTGCTGCCTGCTCCTTTGAGCCAGTGAGTCAATACTGCCAATAATCCATATCATTGTCATGAAGAAAAAAGGTTATTTTATCTCCCATACTACCTTATGGGAGACAATCTTAACCTTCTTTTTAAGGCATCAGTAAAGAATAGGGGCAAGTACTGACAGGTGGATGCATGTGTGTGTGCATGTGTGTATGTGTGCCTGCAGGTATTTAATAAGCAAATGGGTTGGTTAAATCATCCTAACCTCTGTCCTTACACTCTATCAGTGTGACATCACATGGAGACTAAAAAACATTTTTCTCCCAATAGATACCTGGGTTCTTATTTGTCTTTCCACTTCTTAGATTCCAATTCAGTGTCTATTGTCCCATTCTTTAAATATGGGTCAGAAGTCTATTTTAATTTAACATAAACATTTGAGTAGAAAATTTGGCATACATACCAGCATACATGTACAATAAATGTCTGTATGCCTTCTGAGAGTCTAAGTGTTGCAGATGTATGCAAATTTTTATGTGGAATTTACATTCAGACAAATCTATTCTCACAGCAATATACTCTTATTTTATTTAAAGTTTCAATGAATACTTATATCAGTCTTATAAATACTTGCAATTTAGCAGCCCACTTATACTGGTTCACAATTCTCTCTTCCCTAGTGTAATCAAAATAGACTTTGAGAAATTCAAAATGGCAAGAGACCCTTAGAAATCTAGTCTAAAGTTTGTATTTTATATATTAGAAAACTTAAGCACAAATTATAGAAGTGACTTGCCCAAAGTCATAATACAAGTTAGGGGCAGAACAATTATAAAACATATTTTTGACTGCCAGTCTAGTAGCATCTCCATTGTACCCTACCCATTGCTACCACCAAGTCAGTGCTGTGCTACCCAAATGAAAGAAAAACACAAATCATTTCTCTCAAAGGTCTAATACTTTCATTTCATAAAAGTGATTGGCAAGTCCTCTTTCTTGAGTGGACTAATCCTCCAAAGTTACCTCCCATAAGAAGACATTCCCAGCCCTCATGGAGAAATTTAGTCACTTATAGCAATATTGTATAATTTTTTTCTTTATGCCTCATTCTATCCTTCTACTCTATGAACTCTTCATAGCCAAGGGTCATGTTTCATGCATTTCATTATAACTACTATTAGATTCCTCTGGAGGCTATAAAACATTACCACAAACCTACTGTCTCCAAAGAACAGAATTGTATGTATTCATTGTTCTGGAGGTAAAAAGTCCAAAATCAGTTTCATTGGGCCAAAATCAAGGTAAGGGCCAGTCTCTGCTTCCTCCTGAGGTTCTAGTGGATAATCCTTTGCCTCTTCCAGTTTCTGATGGCTGCCAACATTACTTGCCTTGTGGCTACATCACTCCAACTTTTGCCTCTTTTGCAAAACCCAAAATTTAGGCTCTTATAGTTGTTGCAAAGCTGAAGTTAAACATTGAGATACTGGTGCTTGGACATAGATAAAGGTATATTGAATTTGATTCAAGTGAGAAGGGAAGAGAGAAAAATCTCTCAGATCCATCTTCCCAAAGAGGTGAGTTGGGGGGGTATTATGCAGCTAATCTAGGAAGGAAGGGATTTCAAGGGACCAAAGGCCAAGTCTATATTTCTTTAATCTCTGATAACACTTTAAGTAACCAAATTTTTGAATGTCAGTAGCTAATGTCTTCAAAAGCATCCATTCTTTCTGCAAAACAAACTCATAAATTGATCCCAGAGATGTACACTCCTACTGGACAAAAATAAATAAATAAATAAATAAGTAAATAAATAAATAAAACAGTACACCAGCAGTTAATCAGTTAATGATTACTGTGAGAACAAGGTGAATTGAGCAGGAAGTGAGTAGTTGTCAGGTTCAAGAAAAGGGGAACTACTCAGAATTTATACTATGTGTCTCATTAAAAATGATGGGGTACCAAAATTTCATGGGGCTTAGCAACACCTCCATTGATACATTGTATTATCCTAGGTCTATGTCTAGCCTCCCTATGCCTCCATTTACAAGAATACATGTATGTGATTGCACTTAGGATTCCATCTCCAGATATGTGACCTAATCACATCTACAAAAGTATCTTTTTATCTTCTTTTTTTTTCTTTTCTTTTTTTTTTTTTTGCAGTTTTGGCCAGGGCCAGGTTTGAACCCACCACCTCCCGTATACAAGGCTGGCACCCTACTCCTTGAGCCACAGGCACCATCCCTACAAAAATATTTTTTCCATATAAGATGATATATGTTCTAGCAATTATAATATGGATATATTTGTACAAGGGATCACTATACAACCCACCACAACCTCCATTTCATAGAACAGAATACACATCATAGCCCAAAGAGTTTATACTTATATAACTCTTTGAGTACTTACCATATTTTTTAAATGAAGTTTGCAATGTTAAACTTATCCAGTTGGCCTTGCCAGTCTAGGATACTATGGGCACTCCAGAGGAGAAGCAGTAAGGGATTCTGATATCAACTACCTCATGATGAATTGATTTTGTAGCTCCAACACAATTAATTTTGGTTATTATAGCCATTTGGAATAATTAATGTTTATTTTCTACCAATTAAAAATGCCTTGTTTACATATCATAGAATGTTAAAGGTGAAAAAGAAGAAAAAAATTAATCAAAAATAAAAATCACCTGTAATTTCTTCTTGCATACATAATTGCTATTAATACCATGTTTATTTCTAGTACACTTTATATGTTTATATGTATATGCATGCTTAAATGAATACATTTTGGTTTTGGTCTATGTGTCCTAATAATGTAAAGTATCCTATTTTATATACAGTATTGTACATCATTTTTCTTAGATAATTTAAATATCATATGGATAACTTTTGTAACTACTTTTTATTCACTAAGCATTATAACATTAGTATGTTCTCATGACATTGAAATACTTTGTAAACATTTTTTAATAGCTGCATATTGGTCTGTCATATGGATGTATCATAATTTACTTTATCATTCTTTTGACAGTACATAATTGGACTGATTGTAAAGGACTTTTCACACCACTGAATACAATTCATAGAATGAAAGGCAGCTGTCAAGGTTAATTCAATATTGATTGACAGGGATAAACCTATTTTCAAAGGTGGGGAAATGTGTATCCATATTGTCAAGTCCATATACACCAAATGTGTATAAATCCATGTTACCACATTTAACAGTTTATTTGAGTGTTGATTATTAGACTATGTTAAGATAATTTTCCCACTCTATCTCAATAGCTCACTTACGTATGGCCAATGCTAGGAAACACAAGTTTGTCAATAGCCAGAGAGTAGTAAATAGGGAAAGATGTGTGGACAAGTGAAGAAGAAATTGGAGAAAGATAACCTGGAATATATACCAGAGAAATAAAGCCCAATCCAGTTCTTTGTATACGTCAGAAAGGTCACAGGAAACCCAGGAACCAAGTAAAGTTCCATGTAAAAGTTTCCACAAAGTGGTTTAGTTCCTTTGGTCCAGGCCTAGAAAAATATAAAAATACTATTGGGAATTTTTATAGTTTAAGTGTCAGTGTAATTCTGTCAAGCAGAGAGGTATGATTTCTGTTTTATTTTATCTACATTGAATTCTTATCCCTTGTGTCCTATTCCAGGTCTCAAATGAACTGATAATTATCCCTCATAATTCAGCATTTAAGAGCATTCTATATGCTAGAATTCATGCAAATGATTTCACATCCATAATGTCTCTTCATACATACATCAACCTTGACATAGTACTAATATACCCATTTTATAGATAAAGGTAACTGAGACTTAGTAAAGTAAACAGATACCCAAGATTGTACTGTCAAGATTTAAACCCAGGTGTGCTCATTTACAAACCAGTATTCTTAACTTCTAGCCTCTATCTTGTTCCTGAGGTAGGATAACAGGTGTCCTCTAAAGATATTCTGGTTCTGTCATTCTAAATGGCACTTAAACCAACTTCTTCATAAACAACATAAATAATTATGTTTTGGGCTATACATAAAGAGCTGGGGCTGAATCAATACATAATTTTCCTAATGGAAAACAACTCAAAGCTTATGACTCATGGCCAGTGAGTAATTTTTCCATGGTAACTCAGGGGTTATTTTCCTCTAATTTCCTCAGCACTTACTTAGGATTTTTAAATACACAATGTTGCACTGAGTGTTTTGCTAATAGCACTCAGTAGTTATTTGATTAAAAAATGAAATTTAAGAAATAAAATAAGACTTAACGATATCTTTAGCTGGTATAACTCGATACTTGAAGAACTGGGTAGGGATTCTGAATTTCAGAGCATTAACAAAAAAGGATGCTTTTCTCTACATTTTAAATCATCTTTTCCTCAAATCACTGGCAACCCATTCATAACTTTATATTTCATACCAACTATGACATTGATTGCTCATTTTATTGAATTAAGTATAATTCAATAGGAATAATCTTAATTAGTTTCCTTTAATCATAAACCAGTTTTGCCCAGAAAGTCTAAAACCTAGCTATTTTTTATATTTTCTACGTACTTGGACTTGGTGTGATTTTAGTTATGTTCTATATAATAATCCTTTATAACTTTAAAAAGCCTCGTTTTACTTTTTATGGTTAAAATTATAGAGTTATTAGAATCTAGGGTCAAGTTAACTCTGCTTATTGTACCCCTTTATGCCATTAAAGTTGTTTAATAAGATTATAGTGTTGGGATTGTAAAATGTCAGATTTTTAAAAGCTTCTCAATACTTATTCAGTGCAAATAGTTCTTGCTTTTAGAAACTTTTCTACCTAGACCAAAAAAAAATATTTGACAAACATTCTAGTGGACATTTTCATTTACATAAAATGCATTAAATCTATTAAGTTAAATGAAGAAATGTGTTCAATTTTTGTCACTTGTAATGGTTAGAAAACGCATCCTTTTCTTATTTTCACCAATGTTCAGCTTTCCAAATCCAATAGCCTTAGTTTTATTAGATGGGGCTATAGAGAAATGTCATATTCCTTATCCACACCTTTTAAAATACTATAATAGTAACATTATAATAGTGCAGTATTAATATAGAGTCATTGATAATAACTAATCATTAGAAATTGCTTATTGTCTACTGCAAACTGTTTTAACTGTGTTACATATATTACCATTGTAATACTTCCAACAAATCCATATATTAGATTGTATTATCCTCATTTCATAGAGAGGAAACTGACACACAAAATCAGCCAAACATCACACAAGTAGTGAGCAGTGGAGCCAGGACTCAATCTCAAGCTGTTGGGCTGAGGCTGCTAGACAATGTATATGGAATCTGATTTATATTATATTACATTACACTGTGTTATGTTATTTGTACTGTGTAGTATTATATTTTCATTCATTCTTAATGGATTAAGGAGTTTGATACTAAATAATACAACATAAAAAATATAAAGGGAGGAATATAGACAAATAGAATCCTTCAGTGATTGTCATTTAGCACAAACACCAAATTCAACAATTACACATTCAAACAAGCACTTTCAGAAAAACCAAAAATCAGATCTTCTCCACCTGCTTTCCTGGGTGGTTCCAAAGAAAGTAGTGGTTCAGGGAACTGCTCCCTCCATCTTAACTTTTATTCATCTCATGGACTCCTTTGGCCAATGAACTTCTTCCCAGGATAATGTTTCTAAATGTGAAAAAAAGGAAAAAAATAATTACAGATCTAATGACTAAAATTCAAAGTTAATTTCAAATTAGTGATAGGGAAATATATTTCCATATACCTGTATTAAAAAAAAAAAAAGGAAGAGAAAATATGGCCAACTAAAGCTATCGCTTGGCAGACCATCCTGGAAGGAAGGTAGGACATCAGATAGCCAAGGTGTGAATAATGGAGAGAGATGACAGAGATGGCTGGGGACCCCATGGAGAACAACAGTGAAGCTGAGAAGGATAAGACAAAGAAGAGAAGATATAGGTGAGGATCAAACCCAGAGATGCTCAGTGCCCGATGAAAAGATAAGGGGAGAATCCCCACTCTCTGTTGATGCCTTTGGCTAACAGAGGGCCAAAAACTTTACTGAAGGCTTTTCAACCTTCCACAAGTTCAAGAATGGCATGATATAAGGAATAGGGTGAACAAGTATGTCCCCAAAGTTTGGGCTATGAGGGGCTCTGCATGGGAGAGTACCACAACAGGCTGGAGTGCTACTTTTCTTCCATCCAGAGCTTCCTCCCCTGCAACTCTGCTACCCACTGCAACCCAAAAAGCAGTTTAAATTCAGCAAGACTGGAAACTGCAGCCCCCACATCCATTACTGTCTCAAGAGTGATTATGAGAGCAGTTCACAATCAGTTGCTTCTCTATGGCAGGGATGCACTCCAGGCTGAGGTTTACACAGGAGGACCCACACCTCTTCACTTCAGGATGTGTGGCCAAACAAGGGTGCACAATTTGGGGACTCACTACCCAGTGATTTTGTGGGAAGTCACACCAGTGTGTCAGATAAGTTGGTAGGTCCCAATACTCCTCAGACTCAAGAGGGTTGCAGGGGTCAGGGGAGAAATCTGGGAATTGGATTACTGTGGCAGGGAAGGCGATGTGGATTTATCTGACAAAGTGTGGTATGGTGGTGAGGAACAGGTATCTGGGATCATGCTCATCCCCCCCATACACACACATAGGAGAACCACCATATTTGTTAAGGGTGTGACTTCATAGAAGAATAGCCTAGTCCCTTGGTTCCATGGTTACGAAATGCCTTAAACTCAGGTGCTGGATGACAGGGTGCTGCAATGCCTACCCACTCATAACAACAAGGAGGACAATTTGAGCCCAGAAGTTCCCAAGCAGCTGCTTCTATCCAGCGAGCTGGTGCTCTAGAAGGAGGTCCCCACAGATAGTAGGACCCACATCTCTTCCTTTGAAAAGGTACAAAGAGGAAGTTTGAGAGCTGGACTCAGGTAGTGAGGGAGCAAGTGTGGACCGAACTGATGGGAATGGGCTATGGAAGTCCAAGGCATGGCTATTTGGGAGAGTTCCCACTCCTCCTCACAGAAAAACTCCACTATTGGATATGAGCATAAAAATTACAACCTGGGGCGTTAGCTATCAGGTATATAGGCCCATTCTCTGTAAACAATCCTTTTGGTTTGGAGAGCTCATTCTGACCCTCCTACCAATAGGCCCCAATAAGCTTTACAAAACCTTTAAAGCTCCCATAACCAAACCACAATAAATCAACAATAATAAAAAAGACAAAGTTGGTCATTATACAGTTATAAATGGAGAAATTTGACAAGACATAACAATCCTAAATATGTATACGCCTAACACAAAGTTTGCCCAGCTACATAAATCAAACAGTACTCAATCTCAGGAAAGTGATAAACAGCTGTGCCATAACTGTTGATGTCTCACTGACAGAATTGGACCGATTCTCCAAGCAGATAGTAAATAAGCATTAGACTTAAATGGGACTCTAGAGATAATATGCCTAACATTCACATAGCATTCTACCCCAAAACTATTAAATATATATTCTTCTCACTAGCACATGAAACATTCTGTAAGATTCATCATATAGATGATGTCCATAAAGTTTGTGTTCATGATTTTCATTTTTTTGAGACAGCGTCTCACTTTGTCACCCTTCGTAGAGTTCTGTGGTGTCATATCTCATAGCAAGCTCAAATTCTTGGGCTCAAGTGATTCTCTTGCCTCAGCCACCCTAGTAACTGGGACTACAGGTGCCCGTCACAATGGCTATTTTTACAGATGGGGTCTAACTCTTGCTCAGACTGGTCTTGAACCTGTGAGCTTAGGGAAATCCACCCGCCTCAGCCTCCAAGAGTTCTAGGATTACAGGCATGAGCCACTGAGCCCAGCGTTACATTTTAAATTTCATACAAACTTTATGGACACCCTGTATTAAGCCACAAAAAAATCTTTAAAAATTAAAAAAAAATAGAAATTACACCATGTGTCTTCTGAGGCCTCAGAGTATTAGAAATGAACTCCAACAGGAACACTCAATTCTACACAAAGTCATGGAAATTAAACAACCTACTGTTGAATTATTATTGGGTCAAAGATGACATTAAGATGGAAATCAAGAATTGGAGGGGGAGGAGCCAAGATGGCGGTCTGTAGCCAGCTTTCTGCAGACACTCCTGTCCAGAAGGAGAGTTAAAGGACAGAAATTTAATGAGAAAGCCAACGGTTTGGAGCTGAGCCAAGAGACAAGGTCGAGGAATGCACATCAACACTGCTGGAGCGACCTGTGATCCCAAGGATACAAATAAAAGGTACAGAGCACATCGCCAAGCGGATGGGAGTCCCCTCCCCCAAGAGAACAGCTCACAGTATACGCCACACCTCCATACAAACAAGCGAGCAGAGTTCGGCTGTCCTCCCACTCTACTCCACGGGAGAGACCCTCTAAAAGCTGGACCCCCTTCCCCTGAGCCGCGGAACCCTCCTGCCAGGCATAAAGCAGTATAAAACTGTATATATTCTCTACCTGCAAGTTGGAACTCCCCGCACTTCCCTCCACTTTCACCCTGAGGTTTGGAGGTCTCTCCCCCATGGAGTCCAGATTCTTGAACACTTTCTCCAGGGGTGTGGACAGGGCGTGGGTTGCTGCTGGTCTGTGCCGTTCTCCCAGCTTGGGAGCGGTGAGAATAAGCCGAAAAGCGGCTTTGCTGAATTTCGGCCACACCAGGCCCTCAGGGGATGACAGCGGAGACAAAGGGCTGAAGCTCGCAGAATAAGTCAGGACTATTAGCAGCCCAGTGTCTCCCCCACAGGGCAGAAATTCTGCGAACTTGTTCTGTTCTATCAGCTTTTTTTACCTACTTTACATCAATCAGGGACAGGACTGGAATTGAGTGAATCGCCCCAGCCCCCATCAAGTACCC